>JADHKL010000037.1:165039-219070 GCA_019925545.1 Ophiostoma angusticollis
GTTGAGGAACTGTATATAGAACAGCGTGCAGCATCTATCAATCTCCGAGGGCTTTGATTTGATTTGATTCGATTTGATTATTTTAACGACGTCGGCGCTCTGTGCGCAGCCTCCCATGGGGCATCCGACGGGCTGTTCCGGCTGCACATCAGTTATGTCAGGAACTGATGGCGGGTGGGGATAAGCGACAGCTCATGAATAAATGAATGAACAAAGATTTTAACGTCGGCGCGCTGTGCGCAGCCTCCCGAAGGGCATCCGTCGGGCTAAAAACATTTATGAAACATAAGCCAAGTTCCTCCTACGTGCCCTTCCAAATGGGCCATTCCAGTTGTTGGCTTCCTGGTCAGACAGAGAGCAGGGAAGCAATACAAAAACAAACAGACAACAAATGCGTGACATGAAAAGAAAAAACAAACAGACAACAAATGCGTGACATGAAAAGAAAAGAGACAGAGAAAAAGAAAAAGAAAAAGAAAAAGAAAAAGAAAAAAGTTATGCCGGCGGGTTGTCTTTGATTTTGATTTGATTTGATAATTTTAGCGTCGGCGCGCTGTGCGCAGCCTCTGCATCCGACGGGCTATGAACATTTAAGCTACAAAAACCGTTCCTCCTATGTGCCCTTCCAAAAGAGCCATTCCAGGTCGCATTCCCACGCCTCTATGCTTGGACAATCGGCAGTAGGTATTGTCCTCCTGCGGAGGGCGATGGTTGCTGGCTTCCTGATCAGAGAGCAGGGAAGCGATACAAAAACAGAAAACAAATACGTGTAAGGAAAAGAAAAGAGATAGAGACAAAAAAAGAGAGAGAGAAAGGAAAAAGGTATGCTTGATTGATTGATTGATAATTGTAACGTCGGCGCGCTGTGCGCAGCCTCCCAAGGGGCATCCGACGGGCTAAGTACAATTAAGTTACACAACCGTTCCTTCTAAGTGCCCTTCCAAAAGAGCCGTTTCAAGCCGCATTCCCGCGCCTCCTATGAAAAAAAGGTATGCCGGCTCAATGCTGGTCAGACGGTATGGACAACCAGCACATATCCACTGCAGCTCCTAGGACGGGACATCACCACCCGCCAGGACAATACTGCCAAGAAACTGGACACGCATCACGACGCTGGTCTCATAGACTCGCTACAGACGATTCCAAAAGAGAATTATAACTTCTAGTCCATGTGTAGGTGGCAGTGTATCTGGCAAAGGGGAAAAGCAAAATGTTATGGAGGCCTGCGCAAAGTATGGAAATGGGGCTGAGCAGTAATTAGTGCTCAAGGCCACCCTTCCTTCCTTCATAGGGAAAAAAAAGCTCTTCCGGATCTCAGTTTTGTAATAAGTAAGTTCTTTAACTATTGTCAGATTTATTCTTCCCGTTACACAGCTCCTTTTTGGTATTACATTATCAGGCTCATTCACAGGCACAAGACAGCTATGGATGATATCAGCCATCGACCAGCTACGATCTATTCATAGCCCGTCGGATGCCCCTTGGGAGGCTGCGCACAGCGCGCCGACGTTAAAATTATCAATCAATCAATCAACCATCGAGTGCCCTTTAGGAGGCTGTGCACAGCGTACCGACGTAAAAGCTATTAGAAGGTTGATAGGAGACGCGTCAGAATGAGGACGTATCAGATGCATATCAAAAAGCGGCGTCATTTCCCTAGACTGAATGGATCTCGGCCAGAAGCTATGGGCTGGAGAGATGATGGTGCTCTGGCTTTTGGGTGGCAGAAGATGCTTGAGGGAAAACGACTTTAAACTTACAATGAATCGGGTGGCCCAAACGAAATTGACGTTGTTTGCTTGGATAAATTTACCACGTCTGAACGCCGAACAAATATAAAGTAACCTAAAAATCCGTCCTGCCACCGCGCAACATATTACTGACAAGTTCGAGGCAGATACCGACAACGTTCGTCTCTCCTTTACTGTCTTTCTCTCCTTTTCCTTTTTCCTTTCCGTCTCTCGTTCTTTTCCTTTGTCTTGTGTAACGCTTCCCTGCTCTCTGATCAGGAAGCCAACACCCACCGTCCTCCATACGAGGACACTAATTACTGCCGATCGCCCAAGCGAATGCGGCTTGGAATGGCTCTTTTGGAGGGCACTTAGAAGGAACGGTTTTGTAACTTAATTGTACTTAGCCCGTCGGATGCCCCCTGGGAGGCTGCCGACGTTAAAATAATCAAATCAAATCAGATACCGACAACGTCTTGGAGACGGATGCCCGCGACAGCGCTTTGTTGAGGTCTGTAACGGCATTTTAAAATGTGAGTTGATTTGGAAGCTTGGGGGGATGCACATTGTTCCACAGAAGCTTGAGAAATGCCAGCATACAACAGAATTTCTGCTGCGACACATCGCCAACACAAAATCAAAAAGCGTTGTAGCCGTTGCAGAGGAGATTTTAGCTGCAAAAGCGCCGTTTTTTCTGTTTACGAAAAGATTGCAGCTCACGTTTCACCGTACCCTCCATCCGGAGTATGAGGAGGCTCTCTTGACCCCCCGAGGCTCTATAACCTATTGACAAACGACATGAGAGCCGAGGCTCTTTAACATATTGACAAACGAGTTGGGAGCAGTACCGCATATCTACAAAACTTTGTTGACAGGGAGGGGTTGAGAAGGCTACACAACCACAAATCTACTACCGTTGACAGGCGGATCACGAGCTTTGGACGAGGCACAAAGAGGCTTCTCTATATAGGCACCAAGAAGCTGCTTGAAGAACCTGCAACGAATAAGACCACTGGGTACATCCACAGCAGCTGCCAAGTGCTGGTGATTTTTGTCCACGATGCCATCTCAACATGCTATTGATTTGATCGATTTGACTATTTGATTTGATTTGACTATTTTAACGTCGGCGCGCTGTGCGCAGCCTCCCAAGGGGCATCCGACGGGCTAAGTACAATTAAGTTACACATCCGTTCCTTCTAAGTGCCCTTCCAAAAGAGCCATTCCACGCCGCATTCCCGCGCCTCCTATTGCTTGGGCGATCGGCAGTAATTAGTGTCCTCGTAGGGAGGACGGTGGATGTTGGCTTCCTGGTCAGAGGGCAGAGAAGCGTTACAAAAGACAAAGGCAAAGAACGAGAGACGGAAAGGAAAAAGGAGAAGAGAGACAGTAAAGGAGAGAAGAAGAGACAGCTATCCCGACGGGATGTCGGGCACCGGCGATACTGCGGACAGTGTCACTTCTCGATACGTAGAAAAGAGTGCCGGGTTCTGCAGAATATCTTTCCGCGCAGGCGGGGACGAGCGGTAGCTCATGTTCCCTCGCGTGCCTGTTCCAAGCCAGGCGTCGTGGCCGGCAATGCACCATGTGCTCCGGGCTCTTGTCCGCGACGCAGTATTGGCACCGGGTCTCTACCTCCGCGGGGGTAAAACTTCCGGTGGTACCACGCAAAGGCACATAGGAGGAGCTCGGTTTTCTTGACATAAATGTTCTTAGCAAAACGTCGGATGCCCCTTGAGAGGCTGCGCACAGCGCGCCGACGTAAAAATAATCAATCAATCAATCAACCACCCCGACCAGTGGCGCCTCTGGGCTCCATCTAGGACATAGTTGAGCTCCATTGGAGGAAGATCAAGCAGGATTATCTGCACCACTTCAGCCGTCCCAGGACAGACCTGGTGGTGCACATCCTCTTGACACGCGTCATCCCAGATATGACCCAGCAAATGCACGCAGCTCGCTCCAAAGAAAGCCGAGCGAGTTAGCGCAAAAGCCTTAAAGCTGAGTGGAAGACATTGAGCGACAGTTGCTGGGGACAGTATCAACTAGCTTTATCGATGGCGCTCAACGTTAGCGAATAACCCCTTTTCAAACTCATGACCAACTTCGGGTTAAGCTATAACTCAAGGCTGATAAGATTGACTCTGTCGTTATTGATGACGGTTCGGACGTCGATCGGAACTCCTTCGTTGGTCACGACAGCAGCGATGAGACGGCGACGACGGTAATACAGGCAGAATGGATGATGGGTCTGGCTACAATTCATTATGATAGTTTTTGCGGACAAATGGAGCGCCCGCGTCAGAAAAGAACGGGCAGCAGGTACGGTCATGTTTGATTATTATTATCACTATATTGTACTATTGGCTAGTTATAGCATAAGGGTGCTATCCGCGTTGCTGACGGCGTTAGAGCCGTGAGAACCCCATCCTGCGTCCTCTGTGGGGCTTTCCCGGCGTATTGTTGGTCCTGCGAGTGCGTAGAGGTGCCTGAGACGTCCGGTTGTCAATAGTGAAGGAACGTTTGTGCTTGTGGAATTGATGTTAAGATAGCGCCGTGTTCGCGGAGCTATCCCGGTGCAGCAAAGAGGCCTTAACAAAGGAAAACGGAAAAGGGAAGGGAAAAGAAATCATGTTTGATAAAAGGGCAAGAGGAGCCCTCTTGAGGATGCTGAGAAGCGAGAAAATCGCCTCACCATGGCAAAGACGTAGGATCCCAACGTACACCCCTTGCAGTTTATATGACCTTCTGGTAGCTTAGACCGGATGGATTTGCTTTGATTTATTTAATTTCGCATAACAGCTCACGTTTCTCTCTCCCTGTCTTAAGTCTTTTCTCCTCACTTTATTTGAGCGAAGGTTTTGCTACATTTTCTCTTGTCCTTTTCGTATTCGAGGAGTCTAACTGGTTTATGATCTTTAACTTAGACGTCTCTGTTAACGCTTCCCTGCTCTTTGACCAGGAAGCCAACAACCATCACCCTCCGCAGGAGGACAATAATTACTGCCGATTGCCCAAGCAATAGGAGGCGCGGGAATGCGGCTTGGAATGGCTCTTTTGGAAGGGCACATAGGAGGAGTTCGGTTTTTGTGACATAAATGTTCTTAGCAAAACGTCGGATGCCCCTTGGGAGGCTGCGCACAGCGCGCCGACGTTAAAATAGTCAAATCAAAAAATTGAATACTCCTCGATTCTCCTCTTTCACCTCTCCTCCTTCAACTTCTCTCCCGCTTCGTATCGTAGACTTGTGTGCTGAGCGCGGAACGGGAGCACGGACGCGGAAGGGAACGCCAGAGGACACGTGATCAGCTTTTCCTAGTCACATAAAGGTCACGTGATAGTGCATGGTATGTGTGATTAGGAACCGTTGATGCGATCGAGCGCATAACATCTAACCAGTATTCCAGTTGCCCCAAAGTCCAATCCGATCGGTACTTCGGCGGATCGGGCAGGGTTATGACAGGTCCGAGGAAGAAGGAACTGGAGGCTGCCCCTCACTAGAAGGTGGCGGGTCCTGATGCTCAGTCGAGACGGGGCGAGCACCGGTGCTCCATGTGTCCATCAAGATGGCCGAGGCGTTGACAGGAGGACGCTTTCGTCAAAAGCTCTCACAGATAACAACTAGGATTGGATCTGGAGTGCACAACGCGATACGGGTGTGATGAAGTTGCAAAGGGACAGAGAGATAAGCAAGGTATCAAGGTTGGAGGATGAAAAGTTGGAAGACGAAAGGTAGGGAGGGGTATGGGTGTTTGAGAACTTTGCAAATAACAGATTGCGTTACCCGGCCACACGCTGCTACCCGGTCCTCGACTCCTTCATCCAAAGACAAACGGGGGAATAGGAAAGACCCTGTCCTGCTCACTGACTGTCCACTAAGTGAGTCATGGCGATTGGCCTCATGTAAGCGCGTCGGTGGTCGGCATCATAGAATAGTCGATCATGAAAAGTCAGGGCGGGTATACACTTTGGCGCAAGTAACTTCTGACAACGCCTTGACCACTGTCTTTCTTTCTTTGTTGGTCTTGTCAGTCTTCGGCGGCCATCGACGATTCGTCATCACAATCGCACGATGGTTGTGATACGTAGGTAAGGTAGGTACTAAAATCAAGAGCACGAGCGCGTTGGGGTAATATTGACTGAGGTACCTAGGTAGCCAAAAAAAACAAAAGAACATTTCCATCAGTCTTGTATTGTATCGAAAAAGGATATCGTCTTGTAGTTAGCAGATAAAATACCACTTGGGCCATAAGTGGCAGCCGTGCTTCAATTTAGCAATAATATAGCTGCGTATGTAGGTAGTTCCATAGTCGTCGAGGTAGAAGTCGCGTGTAAAAACGACATAATCTCTTTAGGCGCCACGCCAACGGTTCGCACGTCGGTAAAGATCTCTCTTCGGTCACTTGATAGGTGCCGATGTATCGGGTGAGCAGAATGAGCAAAGCTGTACTCCGTATATACGGAGTACGCTTACTACGTGCCCCCACGATGCCGTAGTAGCCGTCGCCTGGCTACAACAGAAACTGGCAGCGCAAGGCATGAGGTAGCATCGCGTTTGTCTAGCTGCCGACTGGTTGTCTGGCTGTCGACTGGCTTAGCAAGGGCCCAGCTCTATCACAACCGAAGCATACCTAGGTATGTGGTAAGCATAGGCCGTCTTTTTGCCCTTAACCATTGCGCCCCTAGTATGCTGAAAGCGCAGTCGTGTCCCACTGTCTAGGGGGAGGCCCAGGTGTTTATTGCCGCTTTGTAAAGTATCGCGTGACGGAAACTTTGGGAGGTTAGGAGAGGCTGGGGGGCAAAGGGTCGGAGGAAGGTGGGTTGACAGGAGGGTCGACCCGTCAGGAGGATCATAAGCACATAGAGGCGGGAGGTCGGTGGTCACCATGGCGTACTGTGAGGCGCGCTGATCGGGCTAAGATTTCGCGATGCGCTCTTCAACGCGTTACGAAGCACGAAAGTGCGGCCCTTTTTACACCGTATGCTTGCAGCACTCCTGCACGGAGTACATGTACTCCGTAATATTATGTTCCCCTGAACGGAGGGGTACATACTCCGTACTCCGTCTGCTAAACGGAGTATGGGATATGAAATATTGCAGCCAATAAAGATCGACAAAAATCGAAGGGACCACTTTACGTGCAGGAGGAGTACGGAGTAATAGACTTGATTGGCTGATGAACATAGGATGTTCGCTATTACCTTAGACATACAGGTGTACATGTACACGGAGTACTCCGACGCTGGGGGCCATCTCGCCGAACCTGCCGAAACAGGCAAAACAGGCACACCGAACGTGGGGAAGATGGGGTTAGCATACCTTCACAGCCAATTGAAGACTGACCTGTTACTAAAGTTGCTGCGAGTCATGTCGCGGTCGTTACGCTTACATGATTAATTGCGGGAACGAGGAGGAAACAAGGATGAGAGCCTACATGATTGGCAGCTGACGGCGTCCGGGAGCATCCACATGATGCGCAAAAAGTGCAGGAAGAAGGACAACATAATGATAGGCAGTCGGTGCCAAGTGTATCGGGTGAGAACGCCGTGGGGGTACGTCGTCCACTTCGCAGTGTTCTGGTAAGTATAAGGACCCCAAGACGCGTCCCACCCTCAAAGAAGCTCGAATGGCGCGAGGCGGGAAGCCACTTTGAGTCCTGCTGTGGCACGCATACAATCCCGACAGCAAGGAACCCGTCGAGGCAAACTTGATTTCACTTGGGTCCTGACACCAACGACCACGAGCGCCAACATGGAGAGCCGCATTGCCCATCCGGCATCTACGCCAGAACAACACGGGGAATCGCTAGGCGGGTTTCTAACGGTCACGGCCGGCACGGAAAACAAACTCGCCCCGCTGGCCGACTGTGCACTAAGCGAGGCCGTTGCACAGCGTTTGACAGAAGGCGGCGATGAACGGCTTCACCTCGTGCCCACGGCCGGCGCGGACGGATGTCGGCAGCGTGTAGGCGTCAACAAATACCATTGTCCACCTCGGCCCGTGCCACCGGACTCGGTGATTCGAGGCTCGTGTACCTGTTCGCCCCCTTCATCCGTGGGATTTGAGGCCGCGCGGTGCTGCCTTCGTGCCCTGCTCGATGGGAGCTTGTCGGTCGAGAAAGCATTTGACGATGTCCGGCGTCGTATTTCGGAAGCGCTTAGCATCAAGACCGCCCACCATGTCGTTATCCATCCATCTGGTACCGACGCCGAGTTCACGGCGCTACTCTTCGGGCTCGGCCAAGCGCATAAACTAGGATGCAGCGGCGTTGTCAATGTAGTGGTTGGCACCAAAGAAGTGGGCTCAAACACTGCTGTGGCTGCAGCTGGTCGTCATTTCAGCAAGCACTTGCCAGTGAAGCATGCCATGGCAGCCAAAGCTGAGCCAGGACGATCTCCTGTTGCTGTTGATTGCAGTGAGCTGCCTGGAGGCGTCCGGGTAGTTGAACTTGCTGCCCGGCGCGACGACGGTTCGACGGTACCTGATTTTGGCAATCTCGTGCTTCAAGCGCTCGACAAGGAAGAGAGGGTGCCGCCGCCTGGAGTGGCCAGCGGACAGAACCGGCCGTTCTTCATCGTCCACACTGTGGACGGCTCGAAGCTAGGATCGCATATCACCAGCCGCTCACTTGCTGAGCAAATTCGGGATCTTTATTGCGACCGGGTCCTGTTCGTGCTCGACGCCTGCCAGGCTCGGACGGACACAGACGAGCTTGACTGGTACTTGTCCCGCGGTGCTATAGTGCTGGTAACGGCCAGCAAGTTTTATGGTGCGCCCGGGTTCTGTGCAGCCGTGCTGGTGCCAGATACCGCAGTCGAGGCTGCCCATCTGCCCTGCATAACCAAGGTGGCCGCGCGTGGCCTGGGCAGCTACATCACGCAGCTTGAGGTGCCGGCCGATCTCGGGGCACTGCGTGGTACCCTCCCTCCGGGTCCCGTGAACGTGGGTCTGCTTCTTCGCTGGTCATGCGGCGTGGCTGAGATGGAACGTTTCGCCCGCGCGGGATCGTGCGCGCGGCTGGCCATCCAACAGTGGGTGTACGGTGCGCGGGGGGTGATCCGTGAGAGACACCCGCATCTGCAGCTGCTGCGGGAGACGGGGTGCCATGACTGTGTGGGTGTACCGTTCCCGGACGCCTCCACCTTTGTGGGTGGTGTCAATTCGATCGTGACCTTTGGCGTGCTCCACAAAGCCGGCACAGACGACCAGAGCCATGCGGGCGGTGCTGGCGCGTCGCTGCTTGATATCGCAGCGCTACGGCGCATCCATAAGTGGCTGACAATGGATATCTCTGATAAGCTGCCAGACAAAGCCCCCGACATGGAACGCCGCATTGCGAGGTTGATATGCTACATCGGACAGCCAGTCGATCTCGGAGATTTTGCCGTGCTGCGCTTAGCCATGGGCGCCTCGTTGGCCAGTGACCTAGCGGAGGGCCGCAAGCAGCTGGATGCAGTCCTTGCGGACGATGGCCTCGTCCTGGACAAGATACTGCTAACGCTCAAGTACTGTGCCGCACTGTGCGGACAGGATATTTAGGAGTGGCCGGCTGTGTAGACAGACAGATTAGACCGTGGGCTCGTTAAAAATCAAGTATGAATTGCCTACTGGCCCATGTGCTGCTGGTAGAACTTGTTGCCAATGGCCGCCGGTTCCGGCAATGTGTTCAGAACCACAGACTTTGCCTCAGGGGGCCTTCTTATTCTGCAAGAGATCTGCCGTTTTTGTGCTGATCTTTCTCTTCGATAATCAACTCAACATCTTCATCATTTCAGATTTACAGTCACGTGATAAACACTGGCCAGATATACTGAGTACCTAGGGGGCCTAGGTGGTACCTTACGGAGTATTAGTCCGTACGGTACGGGGCTTCCTAACATCGCGGTCGTTGTTGGCGCTGCGATGGGGTGGGGAGGGGCGACTTCTACGAGTACGGAGCACCTATCTAACATTTACCGTCCTGGCCTAAATTAGCGACAACAACCACCTGCAAGCCGCTGAAGTGCCCGTGCCTTATTGCTCGAACCCTCACGCTCCGTTTTTTACATCGACGCCGAACAACATACATAACAAATAACGACCTGTCTCGCTTGCGAGATGCAATAGCACACAACAGTCAATTGTTCCTTCAACTTACTTTGTCTTTGGGCCAATCGCGTCGGACGTCGCCCCCGTGAGTCTGCCTTAAGCCGCGCCGTCCACCCCCCTTTCCCGCCTCCCCGCCGCAGGAGGGCTTTCGCAGCTCTGGCCGTCGCAAGCCTAAGAGCATTTCGCGACTCAGAGAGACTTTTGTCGGCTTTGCGGGTTCTATCGACTTTGCGCTCTACGCTGTTGTCGGTCCGGGGCTCTCGTGTTCGGTCTCGCTGCCGGTGCTCTGCCTGCGCCTCTGGTGTCGCCTGTGCCCCTTTGGTGCCCGACAAGGCTCTGATCCTGCCGCCTGTCTGCTCTGGTACCCGCTGGCTTCTCCAGAGGGACAAGCACACTCTCTCGAGGCTTCCTCCGGGCTCTTATCGCACTCGCTGCCGGCAGCCACCTCCCGTCTATCCTAGCTACCGAACGCGACCAAACCTCATCCCATGACGCTTCCATCCTGATCCTCACCTCCTCGTCGCAACTGCCTTGCATAAGGTGCACTCCCCACCCCCCAAGGGAACGTCGGCCGGTGCCTAGTTCCGGGCCCGCGTCCTACGCCCCTCAACCCCCGATGATGGTATGCTGCACTTTGCTTCTGTCCTCTTGCTTTGCTCAGCGTGTTAACTGTGCCCCTTCTTTGCGTTCTTGTTACAGACCTCATTTCGTCCTCACGATGCTGGCGGAAGCTTCTCAAGCCGGCGTGGACACGGTGCCCAACTTTCCATATCTGATCCGAGCCATCATGTCACAGAGGCGATTGGTACACTGTACGGCGACAGCGACGACGATTCCCCCCAAGAGCTTCGGCAAGACGGCAGACCGCTTAGCTTCGTGGCATCTCCTTACGGCGGCGAGCAGATCCAGAAGCCGAGCCTGGCTCAGCTGGCGAACACAAAGCCACCTACTACTTTTTCGCTGGACGACCCTTCTCGACCGGACGAGCGTCGAAAGATTTCACGTACTGTGTCCGACCAGAGCCCCGTTGTCGACTCGCATACGGCAAGCGGCAATGTTGGACCGAAGAAAGCTCTCACGTTGCCATCCAGAAAGACGGCTGAAAAGAGCGGCAGCACTTCCTCTTTCGAGCCTCACCTTCCACCACTCCAACCTCCGTCCCCGCTATCGCCAACTATGTCGCTGCGCGGTGTCCAGAGTGACGTGCAAGGGGCATCGCCGTTTCCGCTTACCAACATAGACAACCCCAGTGACATTGCCCAGGAGCTCAGCAATCTTCAAGCCTTGCGTCGCATGTCCATGGATGTTGGGAACTCGGCCGACCCTGACTTGATTCCCTTTCAAGGCCTGTCCCTGGTGGCCATGCCGTCCATCGCCCCGTCTGGTGAGGACGACGAAGGTGACATTTCCAGGCTGCTTTGGGTGCCCGCGAAAGTGCACCCGGAACTGGCCCCGGATCAGTTCAAGAGCTTTCTTGAGAAGCGCGTGCAATCGATCAACCGGCGGTCGGGAGAGTCTGTGCCTGCTGTTGACGGCCACCAGCTTGGGAACGCGGGCAGTCTGACTAGGAAAAAATCCATGCTGTCTAGGCAAGTGCACAGTCGAAATGCGGACGGCGACAACGGAGGCGTTTCTGTCGATGACGTTGTCGCCACGGATTGGCATCTACAAACGAAAGCCTCCGAATTGAGCTTGACCGATCTCGTGAATAACCCGAGCAAGGTTGTCCAGAGGCTTACGCTTGATAGCCAAAGACAAATTGACGGTCAGGAGCGCTCGGGCCTCGAGGAAGACACACCTATATTGCCCGTCCCGACAATGGGCTTACGACGCTCGACTCGAACGACGTACCGAAAGGGTGGAAGCCTTCGCTCCGGCGATCGTATTCCATTTTCAAAGCGAGCAGCTGCCGCTCGCCAAGCTCATATGGTTGCCGACAAGGACGGCGACGAGTCTTCTAGCTCGCCATCGCCCTTCGAGCCAGACACATCGCTAGGCCACGGTCTGCAGCGCACATTCTCAGAGCCCGTTGTGCTGGAGAACTTTTCCCGGCCAGCGCGCTCAGCAACAAGACCACAGCATATGTTTTCTCAAGAGAGCCTGGAGACCAGTACCACCGAAAATCTGAGGCCGGCCACTTCGGCGTCCGATGGCTCTATGACACAGTCACTGGGGGGGTCGTCGTCATCTCTACATTTCGAGCATGCCCCCTCTATTGATCTAGCGCCAGATTCGCCAGTCATGACCCGTGAGCATGATCTTCCAACATCCGAGCCAGTGCATGCGCAGCAACCTCGGCCTTTTCCCCAGCGGTCGTCTTCTCAGAGCGGTTCTCACCTGGATCTTACACAGACAAGGCCGTCTTCAACGACGCAGCAGCAGCCTGAAAGCGAAAACCCACAGCAGTACCAACAGTCACAGCCGCCGCAGCAGGCTCAGCAGCCACAGGTGTCTCAATTTCAACCGGGCCAGCAGCAACCACCACCTCCGAGGTCAAGTAAACGGCCATCTTTCGGTAGATCCAGCCATCCATCATTATCGCCGTCACTAGCATCAGCACCATCCGATTCCAGCGCCACACAGACGTTTGCCGATATGGTCCAACATAACTCCGCTTACCCAGGAGGCGGATCTAATCGAACGGACAGTCTAACGTTTATCCCCACCTTACTGGTTGACGACCGGAAGGGTGACAAGAAGTCACGGGACAAGGAAGATGTCGAAGGTGTGAAATCAGTGGGTTGGAAGTGGTTCAAAAGTGACGACAGGGACAAAAGGAAAAAGGAGAAGGAGAAGGAGAAGGAAAAAGATGACCAGATCAAAAGGACACGGACAAAGAACGAACGAACGCAGCCGGAAAAGGCCCATGACGGTGCTCGTCTTGACGTTCTCCAGAGCTCCATCGACAGCTCAGCTCCTCGAGGTCGCGAAAGCCTTGTCCTCGAACGTGACAACGTCGACGGGAAACTATACGACGAGAAGAAGAAGGAGCTTGGTACTCGAAAGCTCGGCGAGACAAAGAAGGAGAAGGACAGGTTTTTCGGCTCTATTTTCGGCGGCTCGCGGAGAAAGGAAGGCAAGGATGGCGGCAGTGGAAAAGCAAAGCAGAGAATCCCTTCGCCGGAGCCACCGTCACAGCTGTTACGTCCTGATATCGACTATCACTTTACGAGATTTCCGATTGTTGAAGAGCGAGCCATCTACCGGATGGCCCATATCAAACTGGCCAACCCGCGGCGCGACTTACGAAGCCAGGTACTGTTGTCAAACTTTATGTACTCGTACCTAGCCAAAGTCCAGGCCATGCACCCACAGCTCAATGTCCCGATATCACCCCACCAGAAGCGTCAGGAAGAAGAGCGGAAACGCCGAGAGCAGGAGGTACAACAGCAACAATACCTGGAGCAACAGATGTTGATGCAGCAGCAACAGCCTCAGGAAAACATCGACCAATACAATTACGAATATCATAGGGTAAGTGCGACGTCCCTTGCGTGTAAGTGTTATCTCATGTTTCCGACGAGACTGACCTGGCTCTTGACGTTTTTGCAGGCTGCCACCCAGTACGGAGAAGTCGGTCAGCTGCCGCACGGCGACGGTCCTGTTGACTATATCGACGACGCCCAAATTTTTGAATACGATCACGGCGGACACCAACAACAGCACCATTTAGATCACGTTGGTGCTTACGAGGAGCAGGACCCGAATGGTGCCAATAGCGGTTACTACGACTACAGTCACTCCGCCGATGGACAGCACGACGACGGTGAAATGTGGTAACGTCGGGAAACGTCACCAGACTGGTATATCACTCCGTTCCTGCCACCCGGCCTGTATCTGTACTCAAAAGTCTTACTGGTCATCCAGAAGCATTGTGGAGGAGTGTTTTTTTCTTTCGGTCTGTTTCTGGGACACTTTTGTATGAGCTCGGAGTTCGGTGTTGGGTCTGGCAAGCTGCAGAACATATGGGTCGCTTTACCTGCTGAGGTTAGAAAGCATCAGCATATTTTTGAAAAGAAGCTTTACCTATCTTATCTGCCTGTATCTCGGTCATTTTGTCTGTGTTGCTGCCTTTCTTGGTTATGTCTCTAGGCAAACGGAAGCGCAGTAAGGCATTGTTTGTTTGCATGTTTCAACAGCACCGATAAAGGTCAGTTGCTTGAATACACTCACCGAACCCTGCCACTCACGTACGGAGTACGGAGTACATGTACACTTCCGAAATCGAAACAGGGTTATTTCACTCACGGCCCTAGAAAGGGCATACATGAAAAGGCCTTTTGGCAACAGAGATTGGCGGCCGTCTCTTGGAGCAAGTTGGGAACATGGTGGTGCTCCCAAAATAGGTACACCGTAATACTCCGTAATACATGTAAGCATACTCCGTACATTCATATACGGAGTACTCCGTACGGAGTACACCAGAAGCTTGGGTGAAGGAGAGGTAATACAAAACTAGTCCCACCTTGGAAAGGCGCATCTCCTGTCGCTCCCCTTTTCAGCCCCGCTAAAAATTTACCCATGTTGACGGAGACTCAGAGAATCAGCTCGACAACCGTTTTCCCTCATTCTTTCCCTCCTCCCTTTGGTATCCCTCCAGCGACCTGCGTCCACGCCCTCCTCGCAGCACCTCCTGCTTATCAAAACAGCGCATTGTCCGGGGCCTCGCTCTTTCTTTAACTCTATCCTTTTTCTTTCCGACCCACGTCCCACGCCCTAATTTCAGCGCAAAGCTCAGTTCTGAAGCTTCAGTTATTCACAGCCAACAAACAACGAAGGCGTCCTGCAGCCAAAGGACACGAAACAAGACGCGTCCCTGCTCCAGCTCTCCAGACAATACAAGCCCAACAACGAGATACTACCCCTCACAGTCACTTCGTTTGTCCTCAGCTGTCTACCTTTGACCTCAACGATACGACTTCGCGCAGCTACAACTCTCACGAACTGACCAACCTTGCGCGAACTGTCATGGCATCTGTAAGCTGGGCCCGACCTTCCTTCCTTATTTGCCATCACCAAGTCCTGCTGCCACCTTTGCCCTTGCTTTCATTTTCTCGCAGAATCCTCATTCCTCGCCACACATGATGCCAGTGTCCTCCTGTTTTCGCATCACGAAAGGGCCGAATGCTAACCTCTTTTCTTTCTTCTTGCAGCAACCTCGTCTCTCATACGTTGGCCAGGGAGGTGGCCCCGGTGCTGGCTACACGCTGAACGGGGCTACCGGCGGACCTTCACCGGCTCCGACGACTGAGGCGCGGCCGCTTCTACCTAACCAAGGACGATTGATCCAGACGGGCCCAATCCGCGTCCTGTGCATTGCGGATGTTCGAGGTACGTCGGCCGGGTACCGCCCAGCGTATCGAAACAGCACTTTGTCGAGCTGGAACTAATCGACGGCATCTCTCTAGGAAACCTACGATCTCTGAACGACCTTGCCAAGCAAGCTCGTGCCAATTACATCATACATACGGGTGATTTCGGATTCTACGACGACACGTCGCTGGAGCGCATCGCTGAAAAGTACGTAATTATGGCGCTTGGCCATAACTTGCATCCTCTGCACCCCCAACAACTGCACGTTTAGCTGGAGACGGTATTGACAAGCTGCTATGTGTCGACAGGACCCTGAAACATGTTGCTCAGTACTCTCCCCTTATTTCGGAACCTGTCAAAAAGGCCATTGCACAACCGGGAACCAGCACTTCCGTCAAGTCTCGGTTCCCTCCGCGCGAACTTCCTTTGTCCGAACTGCCACTATTGCTGAACGGTGAACTGAAGCTGGATGTGCCTGTCTATACAGTTTGGGGCGCCTGCGAAGATGTCCGGGTGCTGGAGAAGTTCCGTTCGCGTGAATACAAGGTTAACAACCTTCACATCATCGACGAAGCCCAGTCGATGCTTTTGGAGATCGGCGGCATCAAGCTTCGCCTACTCGGCCTGGGCGGCGCTGTCGTCATGCACAAGTTGTTTGACAATGGAGAAGGCCGTACCACCATTGCCGGTGGCCAGGGAACGATGTGGACAACTCTCCTGCAAATGGGGGAATTGGTGGACACAGCAAACCGGGTCTATGACCCGACGGAGACTCGCATATTCGTCACGCACGCATCTCCTGCCCGCGAGGGTATTTTGAACCAGTTGTCCGTCACGCTCAAGGCCGACTTCTCCATTTCGGCTGGTCTCCACTTCCGCTACGGAAGCTCATACAACGAGTTTAGCGTCAACCCTACACTTGATCACTACCGGGGCAAACTGGCTGCTAGCAAAGCATCTTTCAATGATGTTTGGGAAACGGTCAAGGGCGAAGTCGAGCCAGCGATCCAGCAGAATGAAGCCCAACAAAATCTGCTAAAAAATGCACTCAACATCGTTGAAAAGATGCCGAGTACGGCAGCCGGTGGAAATCCTTTTGGCGGCTCTGCCGGAGGCCCACCCGCTCTTGGCCAGGTCGACGAGAGCGCATTCAAGAACATGTGGAATTTCAATCTGGCAGATGCGGCCTTTGGCTACCTTGCTCTCGAAATTCAAGACGGTCGTATCGGTACTGAGATGCGCGCCCAAGGTTTCAACTTTTCACATCGGGTCATGAAGCAGCAGCCGAATCCTTCTCAGCAAGCACAGGCTCCCGCAACGTCAACCGCTTCGCCTCAGCCATCCAGCGTGCTGCCTTCGCCACCGCAACAGCCATCGGCTACCCCGTCGCAGCGGCCAGCTGTCTCTCAGACACCGCAGCAGAACACGTCTAGCAAGCCCGCTCTTAGTAAACCGGTCGGCACTGGCACCAGTACTAGTGCTTTGAAACCTGCGGCACCACTATCGTCAGTGACATCGGCTCCCAAAGAGCCTGAGAAGTCAGCATCGTCTGGTACATTGAACGGTGCTGCGAACGGAGCGGATTCGGTCCTGGCGCTGTCGACTCGGGGGCCAACCCAGGATGTCATCGGTCTGTTCATTATGAATGCCCAGTCCGACGAACAAACGAAAGAGCTTTTCGCAAGTGAGGATGTTCCGAAAATTGTCAGGATTGAAAAGTACGGGCAAACCAACAAGGTCGTCCATTTCATGACTACGGAGGACCGGGACGGTGCCCTGGCACGGCTACCCGATGAAGCAAAACATCGCACGACAGAGGACCGCTCTAAGCCGCTCATCAAGATTTTCATACACAGAGAACCGAGTAAGCCCTTTGTTCGCGACCGTGGAGGCGCGGGCACCTGGGGTAGCAGTACCCGAGGGGGTGCAAATGCCGCAAACACTGGTCAGAGCGGCTACCGCAGTGCTGGTGGTGGTACAGGGACTGCGAGCGACAGCGAGGGTGCTGTCCGCCGAGGTGGCGGCGGCAGAGGTGGCCGAGGAATTGGCCGCGGCGGTGATGGGCGCGGTCCACGCGGACGTGCTGGTCCAAGGGGCGGCGGACTCAATAAAGGGGATGGGGGCAGTGGCTCCCCTGCACCGGTGGCATCTCCTGCAGCGGCGGACTCTTAGTCGCGTTCTTTGTCTTGTTGTTGTTGCAAAAATCCCAGCCAGAACACATATTGCCAACATGTTGTATGACGACAACCCGGAGCTGCTGCCGGCCCGCCGGGTCCACTAGATGGCTGTGTGGTCTGCTACTGTGCCGCCACCACTTCGCCGTTCGCGGTTGGATCTGGAACCTGTGATACCGCCATCGGCAATGGGGTCGGGTGTGGTGTCCATCGTTGGGTTTTGTTCTGGATTCGAAATACGGGCGCCTATTTTACTTTTGTCACAACATTTTTATGGTCTGTGCCATTCATTATCACCGAGTTATTTGCTCTCTGGTCGCGTTGCTCTTGGACTGCTGGCTTCTTTGGGGAAGAGATCGAAGACACTGCTTTCTTTATTTCATTTCTACTTTCTTTCCTTTGCTCCCTCGGTGGCCTCTGGTGTTACTCGAGAAACACAAAAGTTAATGATCTGTTGACGCGCGATAGGAGTCCAACACCCAATGTAACACCCAATGTATGTAGTAAACTACTACGGAGTATGCTCAGCTCCCTAAACTCTGGCGTGCTGTTCATCGCCGTGTTGACTACCTACCTAGAAGCTCACATGCTTCCTTTACCAACCCAAACCCAAAAATAATGTGCATAAACCAGCTCCCCAACAGCGATCGGTTTCTTTCAACGAGATTTATTTGATAGATTTGATTACTGTGCACCGGCGCGCTGAGGCATCCGACGTGGCCATTTCAACAGAATTTGAAGACTTAGAAATGCCGTGATTGTCATGAATCCAAAGGTTTCATGCCCTTGTGAATGGCTGCAATACCCCCCGTCAAGTTCTCATACCCACGCCCGCCAACGATAAACCCAGCGTCCACGATCAAGCCTCTGAAATCTTCCTGGCTGGGAAACCGTTCGATGCTCTCTACCAGATATTGATACGAGTCGCGATCACCAGCAACAAGCTGACCTATCATAGGTATGGCGCTAAAAGACCAGCGCTTATATGCAGCATCGAAAACTGCCGCGGCTGGATTCTTGTCAGTCGACGCAACCTTGCTAAACTCAAGGCAGGCAAAAATACCGCCTGGCCGGAGAACACGGTAGGCCTCGCGTAGGGCTGCCGGTATGTCGGTGAAGTTCCGGATGCCAAATGCGACAGTATAAAGGTCAATCGACGACGTCTCTACCGTGACGGTGCCGTCTGGGTTGCGGAAGCTCGTAGCATCAGCTTCCAGAAAGGAGACAGCAGCTTGCTGACCCGCAGGAAGATGGGCCTGGGCCCTTTGCTGGCCGACAGCCAGCATGGCCGGATTGATATCGGATATAGTGACATGTGTCTCTGGATTTCTGTTGACCACATGCGCCTGCTTCAGCATCCGAAACGCGATGTCTCCCGTCCCTCCAGCAACATCGAGTATCCGTTGAGGAGTGCCGTCTGGTTCCGTCGTAAAACCAGGATTGAGCGACGCGACAAATCGGTCCCTAAGTTAGATCCGCATTAGAAAATGATCTCATGTAACTGGTCGTAATCTGTCAATTATCAGCGTTGGGTGGCAGTTTTGAGGTACGTACTTCCAAACGCGATGCCAACCGAAGGACATCAGGTCGTTCATACGATCATATGACTCGGCAACACTCGTAAAAACATCTGCAACTCTTTGGGTCTTTTCTGATTCCGCGATTGTCTCGAAGCCAAAGTGAGTCGTCTTCGGTCCTGCCTCTGGCAGGCTGGTTATGGTGGGAGGGTGGCTGTTATGGCCAGATGACGAGAATCTCCGAAATTGGCAGGTGGTCGCCACATTGATTTCGGCGATGCTTTTTGGTGGGTAAGGAGTTTGTACAATTCTTCTGGCAGATCTCAGGAAAGGTAGCTGGCATAGCGTGCGGGTCTGCTGGGCAGACATTGTGTCGGGTTGCCGTTTCTGTTGATGGGCAGAGTTGGTTAGAACTTAAGAAGTTCGAGCTCAGATGTTCGATGCAAGCACGCATGTCTCTCTTAGCCCGTTTAGACGGTGGCGGTGCAAATGTGGCGCTCTGCATTTGTTGGTACGCCATTGCATGTACGCCGTTGAGGGCTGGACGTCCCCGTATTCGGAAAACTTCAGTGCCGTTACTCAATTAATCTCAGCACATTCTTTGCCTCACCTAGATTAAACGCTGTTCGGCTGTGCATCTGGGCGATTCGCAGACTTGTGGCGGGCAAGGGCCTGTTTGCGGGCAGAGAACGAGAGATACTTGCACCCGAATACGATGGCGGCAACGATCAAGATGCAGATGGCAACGAGAATCACAAACAGCTGGCCGTTGGGATCCATGAGTTGTGTTGTTTAACCGGGATGCCAAGCGCAGGTATTTCTAGCGAAAATCTATACGCGTACTGCTTGTATTGAGTCTTGGTTGTGTGTTTTGATCGTTGGTCTTTTGTTCTGTTTTGCTCTGGGATTTTCGGTTCTGTCGGGCTTCTTCCAACCTTTGTTTTGAGGAGAATCTTGGGGACAGAGTCTTGTCAGAGAAAAGCGGCCTTTGTGACTGTCTATTTTGCGTGCCACGTTGCTGGATCAACAGGATGCTGTTGCCACGTGCAAAATGGGAAGTGGCAATACTAACAAGCAAAAGAAGAGCAAAGATTGGAGGCAACGCTCTGTACTCAAAGCTCTTTCTTGCACGGGCTTCTGTCATCGTACCTGGGTGACAACAACAAACGTCCTTTCGTCATGATAGTATAAGAAAAACTAAACACTGCCCACTTTTGCTATATCCATGAGATGCACCTGTATCTCATGACTGCAAACTGCCTTTGCCGCCGTCAAAATCACCCACGTCATACTCCTCGGGGTACTTGTCCAGATGTTCCTTGAGCTGCTTCATCTGAGCACGGAGATCTGGTGTTAGTTCCGCATAGATGTCCTCGAACAGAGTACGAATTGGTGGCTTCTTCTCCCGTTCCGCCTCACTGAACGCTCGGAGAATGTCACGCCGGATTGAATCGCGCGCTTCCTTCTCCTTGGAGTCGTCCCAGACCCCCTTTGCCTCCATCCACTTCCGCAGGCGCGAAATAGGGTTGTCGCGTCGCCTCCAATCGTCTACCTCCACTTTCGCTCGGTACGCAAATGAATCGTCTGACGTGCTGTGGTGGCCGACGCGGTACGTGAGACACTCTATCAAGACTGGCTTTCCTCCGTCTTCGAGCGCCATTTGACGTGCTTTTGCTGTAGCTGCCCGTACTGCCCAGAAGTCATTGCCATCGACCCTCACGGTGTCAATGCCATAGCCCAAGCCACGGCTAGCAATGCCGTCTCCCCGGTACTGCTCGAGCGCCGGCGTGGAGATCGAGTAGCCATTATTTCGGCATAAAAATATGACTGGGCACGAGCGGGTCGCCGCGATATTGAGAGCCGCATGGAAATCGCCCTCGCTTGCGGCACCCTCCCCGAAATAGACGATCGCGATCCGTGGTGCTGCCGTCGGGTTTTGCATGCGCTGGATCTTCAGTGCATAGGCTGCACCAGACGCATGCGGCAACTGCGTGCCTAGCGGAGATGAGATAGAATGCTACACCAGCGATTAGCAGAGAACCTAGCAGCAGAAAGTGGTGTTCGAGGGAAGAGGCTAGGACAAACACTGCCACTTACAATGTTCAGCCGGCGGCTGCCGTAGTGAACTGGCATATTCCTTCCTTTGCCGGCGTCATTCTTGTTGGAGAATAGCTGGTCCATAAATTCCTTCAGCGCGAAGCCGCGCTGCTGAAACACACCCTGTTCCCTGTACTGGCAGAACACCACATCGTCGGGGCTCAGTGCTGATGCCGAGCCCACGCCGGCCGCTTCCTCGCCCGAAGACACCATGTAGAAGCTGACACGCCCTTGCCGCTGCGCGTCGAACATGATGACGTCCATTATGGAGACTGTCACCATGTCTCGGTAAAGCTTGACGACCTCCGCATCAGTCAGATCCGGCTCAAAGGTTGGGTCAACAACGGCACCATGTTGGTCGATCACGCGGTATGTCGGCATCGCTGGAAACTCGGAGGGTAGCTCGAACTTCAAGTCATTTGTGAAGACGCTCTTGACGGCTCCGGGAAACGACACGTAGTTCGAGCCAGGTTTTTGTGACAAGCTGCCCGCGTGTCTTCGCGGTACAGATAAAACCTTCTGCGAAATAGAGCACGACGATGTTAGTGCTGTCCGTAGCAACACAGAAGGGCGGCGAATCGATGTGAGAGTTGCCAGGGGCCGCGACGGCGCAACGGAATGCAATGCCCACTTCATTGTTGCTTGTATGTTAAAAGAGGACGACTTGGAGGACGGGGATGGCTATAGACGGGGATGGCTATCGGATAGAGTTGGCGAACGACGAGTGAAGAGGATGCGGCAAGATAGGCGTGAATTTGTGAAGCAGAACGGACAATGTCTCTTTATTATGTGTTGTCTGTCTCCTCAGGTTTGAGCCGATGCAACCCGCGCCGGTGGCGCTATGAGACGCGGCGGTATCCCCTATTGGCGCTACCCAATGCCAGTTTTGATAATAGGTACCCTAGGTAAGCAACGAGTGCGGAGTAGACATTGCAGATTTGGCAGCATTTGCTGTTTCCTAGAGAGATGGACTTGCCCTCCGTATTACGGAGGATGCTAAGATATGGAGTACCTATCGTTAGTACAGACGGAGTTACTCCGTACATACCTGTAGGTACCTGTAATCGACATAATGTTTCGTTAGTAAGGAGAAGATGTATATGTTACTGCGGAGGTACTCTTTGATCGCGTGATACCTATCCATTACTATGCCAGAGATTCTGCCAGCAATGAGCCCTGATTGAGAGTTGGAGTATCTTACGAAGGAGTAGAGTAATACGGAGTAGCAAACAGCCAAAGACCGCTGGAAAAACCGCCTGGTTCCTTCACTTTGCGACGCTGGAGTGGGTGGGGCTGTGATCTGCGGCGACATTTGACTGGTCCAGTGTTTCCTTCCTGAACTCTGTACGGAGTACATGTACTCCGTACCTCTTAAGATACTCCCGTAGCAGGGTCGGCGGTTACGACCACACACTGTACTACCGGATACGTTTTGGGAGTATTAGGTATGCCATTATTCACTCGCCTGACGAAAACCACTTGAATTCGCCGTCGCCGCTTCTTGCCTCACGCACCACAACATACCGCGCCATCCGCCGTTTCTCTTTTCTTCCATTCCTCCTGGTCTTCGCCGAACCCCCCAGATTTCATCTCGGATCGCTTTTCGCTTTCATCAAACTACAGCTATTCGACTCTTGTCACAGTCTCTTGTCTCTGTACTTTGGTGTCCCGCCTTCGAACCATCGCTCCGTTTGTCTCTGCCCAAGCTTGCAGCCTGCAGCCTGATCGCTCCTGGTTATCCGCCGTGGGAGTCAGGATCTCAAGCACTGGCTTCCGGACGTGTTTGGATGGCCGGCAGACTCGTCCTGCTGCATCGATCATCCCTCTTGACCTGACAGCCACTCGAGCCACCGGGCCTCATGGCGTAACCCATGGCAGAACGAACGCACCTAGCAAAGCCGCGCTCCAGATCGGTTCTAGATAACGACAAGCCAGGACGTCCCTCGTTGACGCTGCCGTCCTTGACTGCCCCCTCTCCGGTTCCAGCTGTTACTGATCCCTCCCTTTCTCGATCCCCCCCGCTGGCGTCTCCAACATCGGTTGCTTCTGCACAGCTGGGGTCCGACGACTTGTCCCAAATTTCTTTTTTGTCGTCAACTGCGAATTCACCAACGACGTCTTCGCGGACCAGGACTACTGCGTCACGCTTCACTAGTAGCTCCTCACAGCGGTATGTGAATGTATTCTTGATGGTCGTTTACAACTCCTCTCCGTCCTCACGCTACCTGTCCCGAATCTCCTGCATGTAATGGCTGGCTGGCTGGCTTTGGGCTTCGTGGGATTCTTGATACAGCTCGACTTTCGACCTTCTCGCTGCTTGCCTCTATATTCTTACCCGCTCTAAATATCTCCTAACTCATGTTTTCTAGGATCACCCGTGCTTCCGCACGCCAGGTTGCGAAGCAGCCACCGTCTCCTCCAGCAACTCTTGCAACGCAAGACACCATCGTGGTTGGCCAAGGATCGACCTCTAGCCACACGCGGCATCCCCGCCGGACCCTCGCAGCGCCCAAGACCTCTCAACCAGTTTCTAATAAAAGAAAGGCAGAGGAAGTCGGAGGCGGTCGTTTTACCGCTCAAGGTCCTTCGGCCCCTTCTGTCTATTCGGCGTCATCTGCTCGCAACATCAAGCGCCAAAAGACTACCAACGTAAAGTCGCCAGCGCCACCGTCTGAACTCCCGCCCCCCTTGGCTGCCTCAACGAGGGGCCACAAGGGCAAACCAACGACCAGAATGTCATCTCCTGGGTATGGACCTCCATATGCACGCCTACCAGACAAGGCCACACTCTAACGCTTTTTCTCTAGGTCAATTGCGGAACCACCTGAAGTTTTGGAGGAAGTGGGTGCATCCTACAAGTCGGCACCGCAGGAAAAGAAAAATCTACAACGTATGTCGTCTGAGCTTTCTTTTTTTTGTTCTGAAAACATGCAAAGCTAACAGGGATGTCACGAAAGAGCAATCTTCGGCTAGAACATCCTCGCCAGGCCCATCTCGCAACCCAACGCGACACTTGCAACTTGAAGATGATCTTGATACGGCAATGGCGAACGCCGACGAGGCCGATATAGAGAACGCACCTTCGCATCATAAGCTGACTGAGGGCGAGCATGGCGGCCAAAACGACGAGGACAGTGAAGACAGTGACGACAACGATGACGTCTTGCATCATCACTTTGGCAATTCCCTTGGAACCGAAGCTGGCATGTCCCCCCGTGGCCCCGGATTGCCTGCTGCCCTGTCCATGCTGGGCGGGATGCTGTCGATGTCGAGCCTGAGCGCGCGGCTAAGAGAGATTCTGAGCGACCTTCGCCAAAAAGGAGACCTCTCCATACAGCTTGTTGCGCTGCAAGAATTGTCGGAGATCTTGCTTGTCTCCAATGAGGACAATTTGGTCGGCAGCTTCTCGCCAGATCAATACGTCCGAGAACTCGTTACTTTGATGCAGCCGAATGAAATCACCAACGAAGAAAATCCCGAGGTCATGCTCCTTGCCTGTCGATGCCTCGCAAATCTGATGGAGGCTCTCCCGGCAAGCGTGGCCAACGTCGTGTACGGGGGAGCAGTCCCTATTCTCTGCCAGAAGCTTTTGGAGATCTCTTTTATCGACCTCGCCGAGCAGGCCCTCAGCACTCTCGAGAAAATCTCCGTCGAGTACCCTTCGAGCATTGTCCGTGAGGGTGGTCTTACGGCGTGTCTCTCGTATCTCGAGTTCTTCGCTACAAGCACACAGCGGACAGCTGTGACCACGGCAGCGAACTGCTGCCGTAACATCCCCGCGGACTCGTTCACAGTGGTTCGTGACGTTATGCCGATTTTGCTAAACGTCCTGAAAAGCAGCGACCAGCGCGTTGTTGAGCAAGCTGCCTTGTGCGTGTCTCGTATTGTTGAGAGTTTCAGGCACTACCCATCCAAACTGGAGGAGCTTGTCGGAGTTGATTTGCTTAGAGCAATCTTGGGCCTTCTTCTACCAGGTTCGACAAATCATTTGATTGGGCCGAACCTGCACACGCAATTTCTACGAGTGCTAGCTATCACCGCCAAAGACAGCCCACGGCTTGCCGCTGAGCTTTTCAAAATGAATGTTGTCGAGACTCTTTATCAGATCCTGACGGGCGTTTCCCCCCCGTCTGAAGAAGACATTGCCTCCAAGCGGGACAGCATTCTTATCATGCAAGCTTTGATCCACCGTCCGAGGGAGCAGATTATTGAGACTCTAAATGTTGTCTGCAATTTGTTACCCGCGGAAGCTGATGTGCGGTCGGATCCTTCACCAAGCATTGCGGAGGACGACAAGCCTGCGTCAGGCTCACGGAAGAAATTGTCTACGAACGAGAGGCGTCTTGAACGTCTGAAAGACTGCAAGGAAGAAGTGCGGCGCTTCACCTTGATTCTGTTTCCGACTTTGACAGATGCTTTTTCAAGTACCGTGAATCTTGATGTCCGCCTCAGAGTTCTCGCGGCCCAGATCAAGATGTTGTCCAATTTCGACAGAGATATTCTTCTCGAGGCTCTGAAAGTCGTTCCATATGCATCGTTTCTGGCCTCCATCCTCTCCCAGCAAGATCATCCTTCTCTGGTGAGCTCTGCCCTGCAGGCTACCGAGCTGCTTATGAGTCGCCTTGGCGATATATACCGATATCAACTTTACCGCGAAGGAGTCATCAGCGAGATCGAAAAGATTGCGACCTCACACGGAGTGGTAGACCCCGATTTGGCCACGCATCGTTCAAGTGAAATAACCTCTGGGCCAGCGAGTCAAAATTTTCAAGCTTCGGACATGATGAGTGTCGATCGCCTATCTGCCGCCGCATCAGTCGGCCACGCGTCAAGGGAAGACTTTGGTTCTTTTTCAGAAAAAGAGGACAACGATCAGCCCAATCATGAGCATGACGAGGACCACGTCGAAGCACTGTCTAGCGATGGCAGCCTGCATTCCGAGAATGACACTGTTGGACACGAGCCCAGGCGAAACAGATTGCGACACTCTTTGGGTGAAGACGTCGAAGACGATGCTGACGACGGTGCTGATGATGAAGACGTCGAAATCGATGAAGACGGCGAAGATGATGACGAAGATGACGACGAAGACGACGATGGCCTACGACACCATCTCGAAGAACCAACATCACCAATTAGTTCAGAAAACTCGATGGTTTCTGATGAACCTCCCCCACGACGATACATCTTCAGTGCTCCTTCGCAAGCCCAGATCGCTTCTTTAGCGAAGAAATTTCTGGACGCGCATGAAACGGAGAAGAGTGACAAGACTATGCGAGCTCGGGCAATGGTAACACTGTCTAGTCTGTCTTCGCTGGCTAAGGATATATCGGCGTTTTATCTCTGTCGGCAGCCAACGAGTCCTCCTCTGGATTCTGGCATCGATTTGTTCAAACAACTGGCGGCATTTTTTGACTCCGACGTTTTTGAAAGCGTGACAAGCGCAGAGATTTTTGGGTCTGGACTGGTGCATGTTCTCGAGGATGTTTTCAGCAATCCCGACGAAATTCTCGCCAACGCTGCTCAAGCAGCTTTTCTCGAAATATTCATGGGTCACCCTGTCAAGTCGCACACCGATGCTGGCCCAGACACCTCGATAACAACTTTCAGCATTCTTGTCCACAAGTTGCAAGATCTTCTTAGTCGCTCCGAGCATTTCGAAGTCATCACGGTACACCACAACACGTTCGACGGCAATCACACCAGCGCCGCGTCCATGCTAGCTAAGCAGATTCGCCTTCGGTTGGTAGCGGACGATGATTCGGAAGTTCCGCGCGCTTTCCGAAGTATCATGGTTTCGATTCATGCTATTGCAACTTTCAAAACACTAGAAGACTACCTTCGGCCTCGAATAAGCCTGTCTGACAGGTCTCGGACCATGAGGCGTGACAGTCTATCTAGGGCGCTTGCTGCGATGGCAAGCTCATCCACGAACCCTCTAGCTGCAGCAGCTGCTACACGGCTTGTTGCACGAAGCTCATATTCATATCCTGGTGGCCCACCTGCAGCACCTGATGCGCCGTCTGCGTCTTCTGGACTGTTTAGAGGCTCCAACTTTCGGCCGCAGAATACGCCTCAGACACCCTCGCCGATATTGGGAACTGTACGGCCGAGCAGGAAATCGAGCAAGTCGAAGTCGGCAACATATCAAGCGTCGGGCGTATCGGCAGGGACAGAATCAGCCACGGCGAATACAGAATCCAAATCAGCCCTGCGTCGGTCGTCGCGCAACCAGCCGAATACCAAAGACAAAGTCCCGTCGCGCCCACCCGACGATGGTGATCCTCTTGCCGATGCTTTGGAGTGTGCCGATGAGAGACAGTTGTCGGAAGACGATGACGAGCTGGGTTTGCCTGACGGCAGTGCTATGGACACCGTTGTTGGCGACATCAACGATGGTGTGGATGGCAATGATGCTCCTGATCCTTCTGCTGTCAATTTGGAGATCGTGGCCAATGGTGGAATAACTGCCCGACAAGAGGACGGCACCCGTGTCCAGACACCTCAGAGTTCGTCGAAGGCTGCGAGCAAGAGCAGAATCAGCGCTCTCACAGCTGCCCTGCAAGGCACATCCCCGACTCCTTTGACATCTGGCTCACCTCGACCAACGTCATATGCAGCTGCACTTCAATCTACTCCACAAGACTGGCACATGGAATTCACGTTGAATGGAAAACTCATCTCGACGGACAGCACGGTGTACCGTGCAGTCTTGAATTCCGTCAGTGGAAGTGACGAACACCTAGGGCGGCCCGTTTGGTCAGCAGTCCATACAGTGCATTATCGCCGAGTACCTGGTCCCCCGCCACCCGAAGCATCTGGACTCGGCTTTTCCTATGCCACCAGTAGTGAGGGCGACGACGGGGATGGCTCAGATGGCAGCACATCTCAAGGCCCTCTCACGAAGAATCCCACAACTGCTTCAATTTTACGCCTCCTCAAAAACCTCCATGATCTGAGCGCCAACATCGACGACATCTTGGTGGCGAACAAAGAAGCCTTGAAGCTCACAGCTGAACCCCTCCTACAATTTGTCAATACAAAACTGACAGCGAAACTGAACCGCCAACTTGAAGAACCCCTCATTGTGGCTAGCAACTGCCTGCCTACATGGAGCGAGGATCTAGCGAGACTTTACCCGTTCCTCTTTCCATTTGAGACCCGCCACCTTTTCCTGCAGTCTACTTCGTTTGGCTATGCTCGCTCTATGGCACGATGGCAGAACTCGCAAGTACAGGATGAGTCTCGCCGTGACCGTCGCGACAACCGCCCGTTCCTTGGCCGTTTGCAACGGCAAAAAGTGCGAATCTCAAGGTCCAAGATTCTCGAATCGGCTGTCAAGGTCATGGAACTTTACGGGGCCTCACAGAGTATACTTGAAGTTGAATACTTTGAAGAGGTTGGCACAGGACTGGGTCCGACACTCGAGTTTTACTCGACGGTGTCGCGTGAGTTCTCGAAAAAGAAGTTGAAGCTGTGGCGGGACAATGACATTGGCGATTCGGAGTTCGTTTCGGGACCAAGTGGGCTGTTCCCACGGCCTCTGAGCGAAAACGATACGACCGGGACGAATGGCGAACGTATCATGAGTCTCTTCCGAGCCCTCGGCAAATTTGTGGCCAGGTCTATGCTTGATTCGCGCATCATCGACATCAACTTCAACCCTATTTTCTTTCGCATTGGTGACGAATCCTCTGGCGTGCGGCCATCCTTGGGCGCTGTCAAGGTAGTTGACCCGGCCTTGGCTCGGTCTCTCCTCCTCATCAAGAAGTTCGCCAATGCCAGAAAGGCAATCGAGGAGGTTCCGCAGTTGACGGATGCCGAAAAGGCAGCCGCGATTCAAGACATCACCATCAACAACACCCACATTGACGACCTGTCGCTAGACTTCACTCTCCCGGGCTACCCGGACGTCGAGTTGATTCCGGGAGGAAGCCAGACGAGTGTCACGATCGAGAACGTCGATACATATGTTGAGAAAGTAATTGCAATGACTCTCAGCGGCGGTGTTCGCCGTCAGGTCGATGCCTTTCGAAAAGGCTTCTCGCAGGTTTTCCCCTATTCTGCTCTGAGTGCATTTACACCCGGCGAGCTCGTGTCTCTCTTTGGGCGTGTGGAGGAAGACTGGTCACTCGAAAGTAAGTCTGGGCTTGCTGATTTGTTGGTCTTTGTGCCTTATAATGTTGTTGCCGTGACTAACTTTGTCTTTCCTTGCAGCCCTCATGGACTCCGTAAAGGCAGACCATGGTTTCAACATGGACAGTCGCAGTGTCAAGAATCTCCTCCAGGTCATGAGCGAGATGACTCCTGCGGAGAGGCGCGATTTTCTGCAGTTCACGACGGGCAGCCCCAAGCTGCCCATTGGTGGTGCGTACTCTACATGTCTTTTTGCGTTGCTGTGTATCTCAAGCTGCTGCGTAAAACGGGTGCTAACCATTGCTCGTTTAACAGGCTTCCGCAACTTGACACCAATGTTCACAGTGGTCTGCAAGCCAAGCGAAGCACCATACTCATCTGACGACTATCTCCCGAGCGTAATGACCTGCGTCAACTACCTAAAACTGCCCGATTATACGAGCATTGACATATTGCGAAAGCAGCTATCGACGGCCATTAAGGAAGGCCAGGGAGCCTTCCACCTATCGTGATAGTATGGCATGACCGGGGAGAGACCCATTCGCGTTCCTAGACTCAAGTACAAGAGTATTAGATCACTCCCTGCTTTAAGCGAATGAGAATCCCCAAATATTCTAGCGGTTCCGTTTACAGTTGTTTGTTTTCCTTTCTGTATTTGGCAGAGTCTGAGGGAGATCAATAAGGTAGAAGGGCGATTAAGGAACGTGGATGTCCTCGGAGGGAAGTGAGGACAAAAGGACGGTTCTGGAGTGTTATTAAAACGGTATTATCCCTAACGAAGAAATTTGGTATTAAAGGCTGGACGCTGGCGGCCGTCACCCTTGATGGGGGTTTGAGTTAACATGTACGGAGTACTGGGAAGATAGCCGCCACTCAACGCGTCAAGTAAGACGCGTTGGCCCCACAAAATAGCACCACCGCCCCGACTTGTTTCCCTGTTCACCTCCATACTATGCTGGAAGGAAGCTCACATCAAACCATCTACTTCGTATACTCCGTGCTCCTTCTGCTGTTGGCTTCGAATATCGCCCGGCCGACTTTGAGAGCCTGCATGTCAATATAGTGCCTGACGATGCCGCGAAAACCGAGATCCAAAGACGCCAAGGCAGCATTGCTATCCAGTCTACCACAGACTACTCGAGTCTATCGACCCAATCGAGAACCGCAACAAGTTCGATTTGCCGGACGGAGACGGGTGATCAAGACGTATGGTCGTCAAAACACGACGCGTTCGCCGACGCAACGGACGTTGACACAAGTTGGCTATGCCATACCGCCTGAGCAACCTGTGCAAGCCCTACGCGAACTGGACACTCTGCAGGATGTCGGCAAAGGAGAGGTCTGTGACGACGAGCCGTTGGAAAGCACCAGGCATGAGTCCAGATCACCTTTGGCTTCCATACACAGACGAAGCAAGCGGCGGAAGAAGCAGCACAACGAACGCGATCTTTCACACCCCGCCAACCCCAGAGCGTCGTTTCACACACAAACGTTGACGCAGCTGGTGTCCAGTCACCCCAAAACGAGCTCGGGCGGAGAAGACTACGACACTGTCCTTGGAGCGACCATTCGGGACTCGCAGGATGACTACAGCCCGGAATCCTCAGCGCCACGGTTACGAGACGCATCTACTACGGAAGGAGGAGTGACGCCAAGCAAGCGGCGGGCCGAATGCCGTGACTCTCCAGCGAAAGAGAACGTATCTACGCCTAAAACACCGCCAGCCGAAATCCCGTCATCCCAGCCCACCCCCTTCACGCCGATGTTGCTTCAGGTAGACATGTACCACAGCCCGCTAGCACGTCAACTCTTTTCCCCCCTGTCCGTGAAGGCAGCGGACTGGGCCACATCCATTGCCGGTACCGACCGCGAAGACGGAATAGATGCCGTGGTTAGAAACCCCGAGGCGTCTTACGGATTGACGAATGCGGTAAAGCAAGCCGTAGACGACCGCTCCCTTTCTACAAAAGCACCACTACAAGAGCTCGAATCGCCGGACATTGCAGAACGCTTCCTCTCACAAGACAACGACGAAGGACAGGGAATCAAGAGTGTCATAAGTCCTGGCCGGAACGGCGGCGAGAAGGACGCTTACGCTGTGACCGAGATTCCTGACAGTGACGGAGAGGAATGTGGTCGTTTGGCTGGTTCTGGTACGAAGTGGAGTGCCCCTTCAAGCGTCCAGAGCACTGACCTGGCCGTCGTCGATTGCGCAGTCGTTGATTTCACATCGCCGCTCTCTTCACCACTCTCATCACAACTCCGGTCGTCGTCTAGTCTAGACCCAGGCTCTCCAAAGCCTCTTCCTAAACGGAGAACATCTTTTCTGGAGGCAGACCGCTCAATGCGTCGACGCGCAAGATCTCGACTTGTTGGCTCGTCCAAGTCATACACGCCTGCGATGCAAAGCAGTGGTGCCAGTCCAACCATCACTCAAGCCAAATCAAACCGTTCACAGACGGACGTGACCGATGCCTGTCCCTCGCAGAACGCCAGCAGCCCAACTTCGGTATCCCCCTTTCCCGCTGCCGCTATTAAAGAGCCGCCTATATCCGGCAATAATGACTATAGTCAGGTTACAGGAACGCAGTTGCTCTACAGTCAAGGTCTGGAGAGCCAGAGGGTCTCACTAGAAACAATTCGTTCTCTGGGACCCCAGACAGACCGGTCTGACATCATCATCTCCATCCACCCCGAACAGATACGCAAGATTGTTACTGGTATCAAGGACCACGAATTTCGCAGCTACAAGATCCCGCACACCGTCTGTCGATTTTGGCTATTTGCCACTCGACCAGTCTGCGAGCTGCAGTACATGGCTGTGATATCGCCCGGGTTTCGGCAACCGGGCGAGATCGATAGCAATGGTGGTGCCGGCAACGCCGAGTTCAATGCTGGACGACTGGCTGCCCGATATGCTTACAGGCTGGTACAAGTATACCAGTTAAATAACCCGGTATCCCTCGACACGATGAAGAAAAGCGGCTGGGTAGGTGGCCCTCCGCAGCGTTACACCTATGTGCCGCCTGCGGTTGTCGGTGCTCTACTAGGAAACCTACGCTGCGCCGTGTCGGGTAGCAGAGACAGCCAAGGCAACGACACCAGCCACGAGAACGATGGAAAGGATACAGTCCTGTCAATTTCCCAGGAGATCGAAGCACAGCTCCTTAACGAGCTAGTGGAAACACAACGCTTTCAGACGCAGTCATTTCGGCTCGCATCAAGTAGCCAGGTTCGGATAGCAGCTTCTGAGATGACCACGTCATCAGGCCGTTCGAAATGGAGAGGGCCAGAGACCCAACAGCTAGTAAAACTTACCAGCCCAGACGCAGAAGGCACCAGTGACCGGCCAGCAGAATTGAGCATGGCCTGGCCCTCCCAAGCAACAACGGCTACATACAATTCGACACAGGCATCTTCCAAGGAGATAAGGGCAGACGTGATGCCCATTGCTGAGGGGCAGACACAAGACGACATGTCGCCGAGTGAGCAACTTGCAGCTGTTCCGCGGCCGGACCTGGACCTGGAGGATCTGAGCGTACCAAACTCAACCGACGAAGGCAGTAGCAATGCTAGGCAAAGCTCGCAGCGTCCACGGGCTACGGCTGCTTCGCAACGGCCAAGGTTCCGGCGTCGGCGGCAATCAGATCGAGCCACTCTGCCATCGTCGATTGACTCGACCCAGATCGTCCTACCGGATAGTCTCTATGAAGAGGTACGGCAGGCACCGCCGGCTATCGTCTTGGACTCGGAAGATTCGGACAGAGAATGAATCGAGAGAGAACATGCAAAGGCTATTTCTTTTGACGGCTAGGGATTCACATCGTCAATTCATATCAATAGTATGGCCAATCTATAATAGGCGTTGTTCTCATCCGTATCAAAATAAAGGGACAGAGCTCAGCATGTCTAAATCAAGCTGGCACCGGCCCCGTGGGATCTTCTCGTTCTTTGTCATTCTTAACCTTTTTCTTTCGAAAAAGCTGTTTCAGCATGTTTCCGCCGTGGTTGTTTTTTCTGTCCTTGCCCCGAGCGAGATCGGTGCTCCCGACGGGCAACGAAGTATTATCGGACATCGATGTACCACCAACGCTACTCTTCGAGCTTTGGTTCCGACCTCTGTGCGAGTGATGATCGTGATCGTTGTAGTGACCGCTGCGTGCGGCGCTGGCGCTGGCGCTGCTTGCTTTGCTTGCTTCGCTTGCTGTCCCGTCCGCATGCCTGTCGTCACCGTGCTGTTTACGGCGCCGACTCCCACTAGAGTTGCTGGTCTGATAGTCGCGGCTACTCGTCCGGTCCGGCACGCGGAGCGAACTACGGTCCGCTTTTGATTTGGCTTCTTTGCTTGATCCATCGTGGCGACGGCTCTTGGAGCGGTGACGGTTGTGGCTCTTGGCATGGGAGAGGTCGCCATATGACTTCGTGGTATGTCGTGTCCAGACACTCCTCAGGGTGCGCTCATCACCGTCGTTTATACGCGAGCGCATTGCCTCGGGGCTAATGAGCTCGACATCAGCCTCGGTGCCTTCCCATGGCTCTATACCAGCCTCGCCATCGGGTGGTATAGTGATCCCACGACGCCAACACTCGATGGTGCTGAGCTCTTCTTCTAGCACAAACGCATCGTCGAACCCGTTGGGTCCCCCAACCGACGCTCTGGCACCCACATGGGGTGCCTGATCTAATGAAGCACCGGAGACGTGCTGCTGCCGAAGCGGAGACTGTTTGTTCATCTCGAAAGTCTGCTTCTCGTCCTCGCGGGCGGCGCGAACATCTCGGATGCGCTTTATAATCTTCCAGCCGCCAAAGACAATCACGGTGACGCCTACCGCAATACCAGTGCCGATAAGAAATTGCGGACTGGCGAGAAGAGCGAAGACGGCCGGGCTGCCGCCCTTGACGACACCCAGAAAAGCCGGGCTAAGCTTTGCGAGTAGCGTGGAGAGCTCTGCCAATGTGAGAGCCACTGCGGCTGCGGCTTCAGGATTGTCCTGGAGGTGACGGATGATAGATGTGGCTGTGTGGTGGATGCAGTGGGCCTCGTTGAGGAGGTCCTCAATACGGCTCACGAGCGACCTCGCCTGATGCTCTTTGTGACTAAAGTGGCTCTCTCCATCGACAGCCTTTTGGAAAGCCGGGGATACAAGATGTGCCGCAGGATCCAGGTCGACGCGAGACTCGAGGTCAGGAGGAATGCTCCCATATGCTAGATGCATATCGATAGGCCCGGATGATGCCACAGCGAGGCTCAGTGCTGGGTCAGAGCGCCGGTGATGAGCCATCAAGGAAGAGCGCGGCAACACGGCAGGTTCAACGGGTGAGCCATGCGCTCCAGCGGGCGACGGTAGGGCTTCAGTGAGAGTTGGCCTCGAGAGCACCATGTCACCTGGAGCCGTCTGCGCATACGGATTGAGCTCGTTGCGGTAAGTTCGAGGTACGACGGATGGGCACGTAGCTGAGGCCTCCGAGAAAGTGCGAAGATTGCTTGCAGTCAGGCGTGGCCGCGAGGATGGATGATGGTTGCGCTCGGTGTTGGAACTAGTATCGCCGTCTGTAGCGCTGCGTCGAAGCTTGGGGGGGGAGCGTCTCTCGGAAGGCGTGTGCTTCCGGGGAGGCTCGCCGTCGAGCGAGCGGCGACGACTTCCCTCGAGGAAGAGCGGTGCCGGGCCATTTCGGAGAGAAAGACGATGAGGATGGGCATTGCCGTAGTCATCGCAGTAAGCGTCATCGTCAAACTCCTCGACGATGGGGTTGTGGTAGACGCCAGTGGCATTGTAGGTTTGAGCGCGGCGGAAACTGGCGGAGTGCTCCTGACGTAGAGCTTCCTTTTTCTCCTTGTATGCCGACCGGGCCTCTTTGAAGATCCCGACAAGGTGCTTGCCCTAGTAGCAAACGAGTTAGCCAGCCCGCAGCCACGGGTGACCTGAGAGAACGCAAAAACTTACGGTGCTGATGATCTTGCCCGAGTTGTTGATGATGGTGATGGTCTGCTCGAGCGGCATCTTAACAGTGCTCTGCGGGTCGCTGGGATGCCGCCGAGATGCTGGCTTCTATGCGAGAAACAGTAGCTCGACGTTGGCTTCGAGTTTTCTTAGGATAGAGAAGGGAGGGCGAGGACTCGCAAAGAAAGGCATCGCAAGTCTAGCATAAGGCCGCAGATGAAGGGTGGTGGGGCAGGAGGTTGTGCAGCGGTTGAGGCCGCCCAATTGTCCGTTCTCATATCTTACAGGGCCCTATCTTACACGATTTACCGCCACCAAGAACGCACTGCTGCCCAGGCACACAATGGATGGAACCCCTGGCTTTTCAACCGAGCCAATCCTGGCCGGACAAGACACAATGGCGACGCGTACGCTTATGCACAACCAGGGAGCCATGGCAGCCGCCCCATTTCAAAAATGGAGGTGAAGCCTGAAACGCCACGTTGGTGGCAACGCCGCCACTGAAAGAGGCAGGGCGAATATGAAGGGGCGGTGAGGCGAGCCCCAAAACAAGAAAATTCTATCATCTCATGTAGATGCTCCAGCATATCTCATGTAAATGCTCCAGAGTACATCTCATGTAGATGCTCCAGCATATCTCATGTAAATGCTCCAGTGTACTACGGAGTATCTACAGTCTAGTCTCTCTAGCCTAGTCTATGTCTCCTCACCAGATGTATACAGGAAGCCGATTGCCGAGCAGCTCGCTCTCGAGGACCTGAATGTCCAGGCGGTCAAAGTCATGCAACAGCAGCCAGCACAGCATGCGAAACACCAGCGTGCACCAGATGCTTGTGGCCTCCAGTTCGGTCGCCTCGTTGGGCTGCCGACCTGCCTCCACAAAGTTGTTCTCGGATGCGTCGTCCTGCTGGCGACGGGCGGCCTCGGCCTCCCGCACCACATGCCGCCGTATCCGCGAGAAGTAGATATTCATCAGTCTTAGCTGGCGCATCTCCGGGGGCGCCGTCATCAGGTCATCAAACCCCAGAAGAGCATCGGCTGTGGGAGTGGTGACGGCTGCAGCCGACAGATCCGACTGGCTGTCGCAGTCTGTAGCGCTGTACTTGCCCTCGTTGTTGACCATGTGCAGGTACTCCTGAACGTGCTCGCGCAAGACAAGCTCAACGTCTTGACGGCCCTTCAGCTTCAGGAAAATGTCGCACTCGTCCAGGCAATCATGCAGCGTATTCATCAGCACCCGGTCGATGACGTCCTCGGCAACAGGCCTGGCCCTAGCTTGCTTTCCACCAAAGCCTCCAGAGTTTCCCAGTACCGTCTTATCCAAGAGCTCATGGGCCACCTTCCTAGAAAGCTCCCGCAATCGTTTGACTTGCGATTCGGCTGGTAGTTTGTTGGCCTCCCAGTTGATCTCGGTGCAATACGCCTGCAACAACTTGCGAGGGCTAAAGTATCTCTTGTCCCAGCGGTAGCAAGTCGGGTTAGGCAGGAAGCGGAAGAGGCTCCTACGCATGCGCATCGTTATTCCCAGCATGCCGGTAATCTCAAAGCCAACTAACGGGGCCACGTTCAGCAGAGGACGGGAGAGACGCGAGAGAGAGGGAAATCGATAAAACTCACTGTAAAACAGATGTGCGTGGTTCTTCTTCTCGTCACGTAGCGTGTTGGACACGTTTGTGTTGCAGCCGATAGACGCCAAGGTCTCAGCCAGCTCGTTGTGGTTCCCAACTCGCAACAAGCCCAGGCTGTGTGTGTCATCGGCTGAAAAGGCGAGGCGCCGGCCGTCGTCCTCCTCGTAGAATATCGTCGGCACGATACCAAAGACAAATTCTTTAACTTTGTCTGCTGGAATGATCCGTTTCTCCCGAAATAGGCTCTGGCCACAGATCTGGAAGGTAAACACAGTCCCCAGGCCGACCAAATTGCTGCCCGTCAGAGAATAGCCGTTGCCTTCGGCGCGGTACAGGCCCATCTTCCGGTCAAACTCTTTCCAGTAGATCCCGAGCATGGCCGCCATCTCCACCAGGTGTGAGATGGTCGTGGTCGCGTATGGCCGGCTGATGCCGACCGGAATGGTGTCCCAGGTCCGCTTCTTGGCCTGCACAGCCACACAGAGCCCGTGTTCCGCAAAGGGGATGACATCCTCCATGGGGCCGTTGCGCGCCACTTGCTCGGCCTGCCACATTTGCGAGTCTCGCTCCATCCGCTGCAGCTGTTGCAAGAGCCGCAACCATGTTGACGTTTCGCTGTCTGCCGTATGGACGCCCCTTACTTTCTCCAGAAGCGAAGCTGACAAGTGTGATGGCGACAGGTGTGAGGGCTGCTGTGTGGATGCCGCCTGTACCACAGCCACTTTCTCCTGCTTTGGATCTCCGGCATCTCGCACAGGTGGCTTGAGGGGGTTCAACTCCAATGACCGCGTCATCTTGATACTTTCCGCGTCTCCTCTAACGAGCCAGAGATCGGCGTTCTTGATCGGCCCAAACTTGTTTTTGGCTGGGCATACGAAAAAGACAGGCGTCTCAAACAGGACCCGGAAGCGCATTTGGCTAAAGAGAAACTCGCGCTTGTTGTTGATATGCCACGGACCGATCACCGACTTGTCGCAGTTGGCATAACCCGCCGCCGATGCCAGATACTGCTGCATCACCTGTAGTACCGTGCCAATAAGCGCAACGACCGAGATCACCAGCGCAACAATGGCGATGACGGTGTCGGAATTGTCGTCTCCATGGTAGACATCGGTGGCGTTAGTGCCAGCGGCTAGGCCGTTGGCCATGATGCACAGGAGGCACTGGTTGTTTGGCGGAGAACAAGAGAAGGGGGGCGGAGAGGGGGGGACCAAGGTGAGACGACGACGAGGAGGAGGAGGAGGTAGAGGAGGAGGAAGTGAAGAGAGGGGGAGGAGGAGAAAGAGAGGAGCCGAGGTGTGAGTGAAGACGCCCGACGAAAAGGCAGCCAGAGACACGTGCGAGTAAGGAGGGAGCAGGTTGTGAGAGATTGCAAAGAAAAAGGGTAAGCCGCTGAAGTAAAGACTCGTAAGGATGATAGACCTCTCTACCCGTGCGATGTGGCTGCTTGCGCCCGACGTCGAGGACGTAGAGGCAAGTCTTGCGGCTGCTGGAGCCAGAGCATGAAATCGACCAAGCGGCCAACCACAAAGATTCCTGTAAGCATGCGTACGTCGTTCCGTCTTCTCAGGGGAAAAAAGCCTTGCTGGCAGACGCTGCAGTGCCGCTCTCGTGTCCGTCTCGTGTTCCCCAGCGCGGGGGCTGCTGTCGACGTACCCTACTCGTTCTCTTCGTCCACGCCTTTGTGATGCATGTTATAGCATCCGATGCTCTGCTCTTGAACTCTCATGCTGAGAGGTCAGGAGGCACAAAGACCCCGTCCACGTCCAGGCCTCAGCCATATTTGGCATATTTGGCAGCAGTTTCCTAATTGGTCTAGCGTGGCGCGAATTGTGGGCTCCTCCCGAAAGTGGGGCGCGTTGCGGTCGGTCCCAGGCTCCCAGCCTCGCAGCCGCCAGGAATAAGAACTTGCGCCGAATTCGCCACGTTCATCCAACTTCTCTTTGCCAACCGCTCACAGTTGTCGGCATGAGTAATGCGAACATATGGCTCAAGGGTACGTATGCATAACTGGCTCTACCTCGACAGCCACAGCCTCTATCTCGACACCACAGCCTCTTATCGGCGTTTATCTTCCCATCGTCTACTTCTCAGCAAAGAATGCGGATGAAAGGATGAGACCACCAAGACGCATCGATGAAAACAAACCTGCGCGTGACAACCCAGTCCAAACAATTCACGACAAAACCTCGTCGTGGAACCAGAGAGACTAGTAGCAGAAAGAGTAATGCAGACAGGGACAATAAGAGTGACAAGGAAAATAAACAGAGAATAGCCCCGCATGCGGTCGACTTCCAAACAGAAAAAGGTAAAACAAAAACCCGACAAAAAAAAGATAACCTTCACGTCGGTGTCGTTCTTCACCCTGATCTCAAATAGAGGATCAGCACGCACAAGCATCTCGGTCGTTCTCAATGTGGATGTTGATAGGGTCCTGGAAGTCGCCGCTGAACTCTTCCGACTCCTCCTGCTGCAGCGCATTCTTGGCAATCACTGTGTACAGTATTTAGCATCCAGTCCGTCCTTGCTGGGTTGCCACTGACGCGGGGAACTTACCCTCAAAGGCCTGCTCCACGTTGATGGCCTCCTTGGCGCTGGTCTCGAAGTAGGGGATGCCGTGTGCCTGGCAAAAGGTCATGGCGCGTTTCGTCGAAATCTGATAGCAAATAGCGTCAGAAACAATGCCAAGACCAGCCAGAAGAATGACACGCCCGTAGGAACATGCGAGAACGGCAAAGAGTACATACCACGCGCTTGCTCTCCTCGACGTCGATCTTGTTTCCAAGCACCACCTAGAAGCAAACCGTTAGTATTGTGTCTCGGACGCACACTTCCTGGAGCGACATGCAACCTACAAATGGAAAGTTGTCCGGATCGCGCGGTGATGCCTGCACCAGAAACTCATCTCGCCAACCCTCGATGGCCTCAAAGCTTTTGGCATTGTTGACGTCGTACACGAGGACACAGCAGTCCGCGCCACGGTAGAAGGCAACGCCTAGTGATTGAAACCGCTCTTGGCCGGCAGTATCCCAGAGCTACGAGGAGGAAGAGGCAGAGAGGTTAGCGTGCTGTCTCTATATCTTGCTTCCGCAAACATATTGCTGCGGGTTAACAGAGAGAACTGCCGCCTACCTGCATCGTCACCTGCCGGTCGTCCACAACAATCTCGCGTGTGAGGAAGTCGGCGCCGATTGTCGCCTTGTAGCTTGCGCTGAACTTTTTGATGACCTGTGTTGCGCAACCAGCTCGTCAGCCTCGTCCCGCGTGCTGTTTCGTAGCGATGCGTTTTCGGTCCCTTTGCCCTTGTCGCCGCCCGACTTACATATTGGTTCATCAAGCTCGTCTTGCCCACACCGCTATCGCCGAGGATAATGATCTAACCATGATGGGCTGTTGTCAGCATTTGACCTGTGCACGCAGAAGATTGGGGGAGGCGGGAGAAGGCAACTAAGAGATAACAAGAGAAACGTACCTTGAGGAGCACCTTCTTTCTCGAGGCCATGGCTACAAGAGCTGTTGAGCGTTGGGGAAGGGGAAGGGGACAGCGACTCGGTCAGGATGCCTTCCAACACAGGCGAGCAGCAACGACGAGAAGAGAGATCAAATGAGGGTGCGCACGGGAGGAGCTGTCGCAGGCTCAAGCGGGAGCGATAGGATAAAACGGCCCGTTTTGGTGGTGTCTCGGCTGGCGTCCGGTATCGAGTTCTCGGTTTGTGGGTGGTTGAGTGCTTTACTGCCTAGAAACCTCGAGCATTTGCTTTCGCGATGAAAGGTCGCAGGACGTTGCAGGTGACCTACCGTCGGCCACATCAGGAGCGCCATTGCCTTGATCCGATCCACAATTATCACATTCTGGCCAATCACAGCTTTCATTCATCACTGGCATGCACTTGCCCCACTCTGAAATTGCGGTCTTATCTGTGGAAGCTCGAAAGCGAAGCTAGTCCCGTCTCTTGCTGTCTACGTTGTTCTCTGTTCAGCTCAGTGCTCAAGACTCTTTCGTCCCCGACAGAGGCCCTCCGCCAGACCTGACAAGCCAGCCACGCTGATACTTACGCTGGTAGCTACGCTGAAGCGCCACCACGGACTTACTATGGGGGATTGAAGGTCTGCTGAGCAATAATCGGGTGGAGAGCTCTTCGATCCCAAAATGAGTGACGACGGCCAGGTCGACTTCAAAGATCTTGTGGAACGTATCCACGACCTGCGCGATCTTGAAGTTGCCGTCCTCTTGTCTCTCTTTAGCGATGAGCACTGTGTAATTGGCACATACGAGGATGCCATCAACGACCTTGTGGGTGAGCTGAGCCTGGTAAGCATCTTCCTGATCTACTGCGTTGAAAAACTGCAAACAAAACGGCTAACAGGTGGACAATCAAGGTCTCGCGGAACGTCTTTGGGCTTCGCGCCGCTATAGTTGACTGCCATGAGCACACCACACTCGAGGACTTTGCCACTTCGCTTCTGGTCCCCGCAGAACCGCTCCCTCCTGAGGCTGTCGCCAATAGCACCAGCACCACCATCTGCATCAACGAAGGCAATGCAACCGAGTGTTTCCGCACGCCTCGCGTGGCACCACGTCTAGGTCAGCAATACTCTACAGCTGGCTTGCGGTCGCCGAGTTCTCCCAGTAGACAGACAGCAGCATCAGCGGCCGATGCTGGCGCTCCCAGCATTGCAAATATAGTGGTCGCTAAGCACCTCAACCGGGCTCCGGAAGCTGTGCAGATCCAGGCTCTCGAGCTCATGCTCACGCGCCGTATCTTTACGGCTTCGGCGATGCAGCTGACGCCCCGGCCATTTTTGCTTATCGCCGTTGTGTCTGCAGGGCGCGGGTTTGTCTGGGACGCAGCAGCACACAGCTCCAAGAATGCAAAAGCACCGCACTTGATGCCTCACCTCAACGACTTTTTCTTCATGGGACACTGGCATGATCCCGACGATGGTTTCCCGAACCTCGAAGAACGTGGGGAGGAAAGACGAGACGACGGGGTCGGGGGTGAAGTGAGCACGGACAGCGACGACATCGTCCGGCGAAGCGAGTCGGTCCGACACCTGCGGTCTGGTAGTAGTGCCGCGAGCATCTCGAGCCGCAGCTCGCTGGCAGAATTCGCCGCCAAACTAGAGCGTCCGCCGCCATTTTCAAGCGCCGACATTGAGCGCCTGGCAGCTCTTAGCAAGAACGTCCGCGTAGACGTGGAAGTTCTGCGCTACCAGATGAATGTAATAGCCTTCCTGCGCATGCACCGCGCAGTGGCCGTCGTCGGTCCCACTGTTGGCGGCTTCAGCTGTGTCTCACCGACCGCCACCAAGCACTTTGAGAAGCTGTCGCAATGTCTGGCGCCACTGCACAGTCTCAACTACGTTACACCGGCCCTAGTTACGCTGGCCGCCCGCAAAACCTATCTGCACCGCATCCGGACAGTACCTGTGGGCCAAAACGGTGGCCGAACGGCCACCCTGCATGAGCGGAGCATGCAGTGGGGGAGCGAGAGTGCGGCCATTGAAGCTCTGCTAGAGGGTGTCAGCCCCGAGGATGTGATTGAGGATGTTCTTGCTTCAGCGGTGCCGCCTGTGTAAACGCACGAATAAAGTGCAGCTACGGGAATCGTGTGTCCTTGTGCGTGCGGTTGCGCGCTTGATAGTACCTGAAAAACGGTTCCTTGGATTGACCTTTCGTCGTCTAATTGTAAGATAGCAGAAACAAGAGAGTCACAAGCCAGTTCAAACGCCATGACTGTGTCGTATCCAGGGGCAGCAGAAAAAGGCCCGCCTAAGAAAAACCCATCGTTCTGCGCCTCGTCATTAAAATTTTAGTGCAACTCGGTGACCTTGCATGTCCAGCCAGATCCCTTGGCCAACAGCGGAAGGCTACATGGTGTAATAGGGGTAGTTAGCATCAAGTACTGTAAATGGAAAGAAAGAGTCGGTCAGGGATAAAGAGAGATAATGACTAACCTAGCGCCAAGGCACCAGCCGAGCTCGTTGTCCTTGATCTTTTTGGCAATGCGAACCTCGCGCTCAATGGGCATTTCATAACCCGTGTGCACCAACGCCAACATGAAATTGAGGTCCATGCAGTGCTCGGGACGATCCCGCAGCTCCTCTAGAGCGCCAGGGATCGACGAGAACACGTCCCAGGCATCTTTGCCGGAACACACAGTTCCAGCCAGCTCGTGCAGCTCCCGGATCGTGAACGACTCGGGCATACCAAGCGGCTGCGTGCGGTCAAAAAAGTATGACAAAAAGTACACGTCCTCCTTGGCGAACGTTTTGCTGATAGGCGGTTGGTGGACCCCATTAAACGAGCACGGCGCCAACTTGCACGCAGCATCCTTCCGCAGAATCCGCTCGGCCAGATTACGGCACTGCGCCGGCGCCGCCTTGGTAGGGCCGGTCATGTTGAACTCTGCAGATTGGCCCAATGGATGGTCTGCACCGAGCTTGACTTTGACGGTCTTCTCCATGCCGACAGAGAAGCAGGGGTTGACAATCGTGGCTGTTGTCCAGGACGCAGCCGACGCGCCCTTGTTGGCCTCTTGCAGATCGGCCACGAGCGTCTTGTAAATGGCGTCACGCGCACTCATGAGGCCGTAGCCCAGGTGGGAGTGCTGGTACAGTGTGAAGTGGCGGCCACCAAAGTTAAGGTCATACTTATGATCGCCTTCTGCCATCTTGGTGGGAATGCCACCCTGGGTCAGGCCCTTGTAGTTCGGCTCAAACACAATCTGGGTCGAGCCACCGCCGAGATCGAAAACGGCAGCCGTGTTCTCATGCTCCGGCATGCCGATGTTGCCCAGCAGGTAGTTTGTCGTGATCCATGCATAAACACCCTCGTCGGAGCCGTCCATGATCGAAACGCCACCCTCCTCAGCGGACACGACGGGGAACGGGTAGTCCTCTTCCAGATGCCGGCGGACGGCGTCGAGAATGCGCTGGCTCTTCTCCGGGCCCAACAGGCGCAAACCTGCTGTCGCTTTAACGGCGATAGGGGTGCAAGCTTTAAGCTTGTCGGGGACCTCGCGGAGGGCCTCCTCTAGAAGCGAGTCGAGACTATGGGCCGCCGCTTCCGGATCGTCGGGGTAGGCGCTGAGCCCACTGCTCTGGCCCTCGATCTTCTGTGTTTGCTTAAAGACCTCGCTCTCGAGCTCAGGCGTCGCACCGCAGTTGTTGAATTTGTAGACATGTATGCGGGAGCCGGTACTGCCTGCGTCGATCATCAGGACGTACTGAACGATAGGTTTATCGTGGGAGCTCGAGCGCGAGCACCGGTCTGTGCCGTACGAGCCGTCCGAAGGCGTTTGGCCGTCATTGGCGGGTCCGGAAGTCGCTATATGGTAATGAGAAAGAGTTGCCAAGTCACATAATAAAGAATGTCACTTAGACTGCAAACACACCTCCTCGGTAGAGATCAACGCCCTGGGGCGAGAAGTAGAAGAAGACAAAAAAGACAACAGATAAGACAGCGGCGGCTTTGATCCACCGCGTCTGCTTGGCTTGCGCCATCCAGGCGGTAGTGCGCTCCAGGATGGATAATCGATGCGGATGAGCACCGTAGCGGGCTGGTTTTTCGTGCGGATCGTATGCTCTTTTGTTGGTTGGCAAAGAGACAGAAGTTCGGCGCATGTCACCAACGAGACGAGCGATAAACGAGGGCACGTACAGAGGGACGAAACGGGAGGAAACGAGCGACGAGAAGGAGAAACAAACGGAGGGGGAGGAAAGGGGAGGAAGAGAAAGGGAAGGGGGGAAGAGAAGGAGGATGAGAAGAGAGGTAGATAGGTAGGAAAAAAGGGAGGCAAGAAAGAGACTAGAAGTCAAGTTGAAGACTTCTGAAGTAGCATGCCAAGTGGCCAGTGAGAGTCAGTTCCAGAACGCGAAAAGGGGCGCTATGGTGAACGTGTCTGAACGGAGTGGTTAGTTAGTGCAGTGGGGGAGGAGTTGTGATGAGTGTTCAGATTTGAGTGCGGCCTGCTTATTCATGCAACTACCCGTTTTTATCGCTAAATCTGGTATAGGTGGTCTCGCTATTGCACCCGTCTTAGGTGCTATGGAGTGCGAAGCGCATTTCGGATTGCAATGTTCCCAGGTAGGCAGGTACTTCGTACGCCAACTCATCTAAAAGAATAAGGGGGGTGGTAAACCGTTCATTTGGGTCTCGTCCATTGTATTTGACTCGGCCACCTCCAAACGTCCTTGGTACCGGATGTGCGCCCGGCGAACGCCCTGCTGAGGCCTCTCTACTGCTCGGCGGCGGCATCTTCTAGAACGCCATTCTCCTCGGTCGCGCTACGACTCACGCCATTTCGGTACGGCTCGTTGTGCCGTCACATTGCCGGACGGTCGCTTGGCCGTCGTGCAGCCTGGCATGCTTGTTTGCCGCAAGTCCTTCCGCCAGGAATCGGTAAACAAGAGAATGGCGTCGGCTGTCTTGAGCTTTCAAAAGAAACTCGTCCAGTGACAAACGCGTCCCTCTTGCCGGATTTCGTCAATTCTCTCGGCTACGGACGTGTTGGACGGATCGAGAGACTAAGGCTAGAACACGAGCGCTTCCTACAACGACCGGAGGGCTGTAGGCCTCATCCGGCTCACGGCTGCGACCCAACTTCTCGAGTCGTCTCGAAGGATACCTACTTACGTAAGCAGCCTTTGGCTTGCCAAGAGTAGACGGCAGGCGCGTACCGAAAACAGTGCTCGACGAGTTCCACTTGCTGGCTGTGGTTTCCGCAACCGGCAAGGACGTTAGAAGAGATGATGGCGGTGGCGATGGTCGCGCGAGGGTGCAGCCAGTCGATAGGAAGGCAGCCAGGTACGAGACGTTGATGAGCGATGTGCTGCCATGGGCGGCTGGCGAGATCGAGGCCATCCTATAATAGGTAGGTATGCTCGTTAGTTCCTAGCCGTGAGTGATACGGCAGCAGTCAAGCACATGAAAGATGGCCACGAAGATGTCGAGACCTGTCCATGGGATGGGAGGCATGGGGACAAGAAAAGCCTCCGAGAGATGAGAGAAACGAAAGACTTTTTCAAGGAGATGGGAGCAGTGGGGGGTTTTTCTGAGAGGGAAGATAAGAGCAATGATGAGGGTTATAAGACACTCAATGGGCAATACCAGTTTCGATGTCTACCTATCCATTCAGATTGCCGTTTACCGTTTTCACGAACAGGGGAGCCCAAAAGGTGTGTTTTGACTGGCTGGCTACGACTTATCAAGGGAAACCATGTCAAGGAGAAGCCTGCCTCTACCTACATTGGGAAAGACTGTTGATTGCGATTTTTGGACACTGAAGCCATTTGTCGAAATCCTCTTTTGCATCGGATAGCGCAAGCAAAAAAGACAAGGTCATTCACCAAAAGAAACAAAGTCGTGTTACGGAAAGCTGATCGAGTCCCTACCTGTTGCTTAGGTAGGCGATTTATCTTTTAGTATTTCAAAGGAAAAGATAGAACAAAATCAAGCCCTTTCACCACAGCACGCTTCCGCTCTTTCTCATGACGCCTCTGCGATTGTTCACGAACCTATTATTTCTTCCCAGTCACGACTAATCCGCGATGACAATAACGGCAAGATGTTTATTTCCGCCCCTGAAAAAACGTGCCCTTCCTTTGTTCAAGAGCGTACTCGTATTGGCTCGAGATAAGCTAATAGGCAAAAACAAGTTGTCTGACCCGCCCTAGGTCCGCACATCTCGGCGCACCTTATCTTTGGGGGCCGTTCTCCAGGCATTCGGGTCGCCTTCAGTTTGCGCCATTTGTTCTCAGCTAGCTTTTCTGTTCTTTTTTTATGTTGCACCTGCCGTCTCCTGATTTCGCATCATGTCCCTTCATGACGTCCTCCCTTTGATCGCCCAGGAGGGAGATAGTTGACGACTCGACGACTCGGCGACTCGACGACAGACGCTCGCTCTGCCATGGCCGGCAGTGATGGCCTCGTGCCGGTGTCGTGGACGCTCTGGAGCATCGGCTTGTTGACGGCACTGGCGCGGTTTGCGTCGCGGCGGTTTGCTGTGGGCGCATGGCGCAAGCTACAGCTAGACGACTACCTGATGGGGCTGTGCGTGGTGGCCTTTACGGGCGTGGTGGTGACGTCGAACCAGGTGGACACGCACGGCAGCAACTATGCGCCCGAGGACGAGATCGCTACCTGGACACCGCCGCAGGTGCGCCGCGCCATCTGGGGAAGCAAGATGCTGGTGGCGCTGGAGCAGTGCATGCTGGCGACGGTATGGCTGGTCAAGGCCTGTCTGCTACTGCTGTACGCGCGCCTGACGTCGGGGCTGGCCGAGGCGTACGCTGTCAAGGCTGTGGCCGTCTACTGCACCGTCAGTTACGTCGTCATCCAGATCCTCTATCTCGGCGTGTGGTGCCGCCCCATCTACGACTACTGGGCCGTCCCCGTACCGCCCGGTCACATCCAGTGCAAGACCTACCTGCACCACATGATCACCGTCACCGCCTTCCACGTATCGTCCGACCTGCTGATGCTGCTGATCCCCGTGCCCATGATTGCGCGTTCACGCCTGCCACTGCTGCGCAAGGTCATCCTATGCGCCGTCTTTAGCCTCGGCCTCCTGGTCGTGCTCGTCGCAATCCTCAACCGCTACTACAACTTCACCCAGGAAAACAGCCTCGTCTTCCTCGTCTGGTACAACGCAGAAGCCAGCACCGCCGTCATGATCGCCAACATCCCCTTTTGCTGGACCCTGCTGCGCCGCCTCTTCTCTCTCGACGCCTGGGGCAGCGCCAGCAACAGCCGCCGCAGCCGTAGCCGCAGTCACCACAGCAAGGAACCACCTCGTCCAGGCTTCAGCTTGATGCTGAACCGCCGCTCTGCCGCTGACGCTGCCACTGCCGCTGACATGGCTACACCCGGCGCCGCCACACGCACTCACAAGCACCAATCCCTGCACGGCGTCGACCCCACCACCGAGAGCATGGAGCGAATGACCGCGCGCCGCGCCGGCGACACCGAGCTTGACCAACTATATGACCGCAAGAGCCTTGCCGGTAGCGGTGGCAAGCAAAGCCATACCAAGGTGTCGAGCGAAGGGGCCGATACAGACGTGGAGCTGGGGCTGTATTCGTAGTAGAACTCTTATTGTCTTCTTTTTTCTTTTTTCTTTTTTCTTTTTTCTTATTTTCTTTTTTTCTTTTTTCCTTTTTTGGTTTGTATTTTCCCCCGGCGGATACCAGGAAGCGTCAATCGCAAGGAGTTGGGGTTCTTTCACTTAGACGACGTCAGATACAGGTACCTGCATAGGTATACAAAGTAGAAAGGCAGAGAGGCCACAACTGTCACTCCGTTCCACCTGATACTCCTCCCACAGTACTCGCTGCCCATGCTTCCGCTAGCCGCTGCCGGTCTGCCGTCGTCGTCACCATCGCTGGCACTAGTCCGGGTCTCAGGATCGCCGTCATCGCCTGTGCCCACTGCCACGGCGCCACGGGGCCACCCGGCGTGCTGTCAAAGTACTCCCAGCCCATAACGCCGCCCAGGAGGTGGTTTCGGCTCGCCAGCCACGCCCGCAGCTGCACCACCGTTGCGTTTAGCACAGCCGGCGACACGTAGCCCGAGCCTTCGGCCGGCGCCGTGACCTGGCCGAGCAGAACGCGTTCTGGGGAGAAGCTTATCGTTCCGGAGGCCGGCCCGGACGGCGACAGACCAGTTACGGCCTCGTAGTCGTCGGGACGGGCCAGAGAGCCGAAGCCGTTGTAAAACTGGGCGTTGTAAAAGGCAATGGCGCCGGGCCCGACGTCCGCCTCCAGCTGAGCGTAGTCGAAGCCGCTGAGGTTGGCGCCAGTGCCGTTGGGCCGCAGCGCCGAGGCCACCGGCGCAAGGGTGACCTCGAACGCCGTGTCACTGTCGTCGTCGCCGTCACCATCACCGTCACGGTCTCTGTCGACGTTGTCGCCCCCAAAGTCGCGCTGGAGGGCCCGGACCAACCTTGCAATGCCGGCCTGGCTCATGGCCTGCTCGACGTCGAGGTCGAGGCCCTGTAGGCGGTAGCGCAGAAGCACGTCGCGCAGCTGCCCATAATAGCGCGCGAACACGGCCGGGTCGGAGCTGTCGAGGGTGTCGGCCGCAAATGAGCCCGGGGAAGCGCCGCCGAGCATGGCGAGCACGCGCACGCCGGCGCGCTGCAGCAGGGCGGTCTCGTTCCAGAGGGTGGCGAAGCGGGCATCGTCGGGAGGGTAATCGTTGAGGTGGATCTGGCCGTGTGCGTTGATATGCAGCGAGCAAACGATCAGGTGCGTGAGGGCAATGCCATGTTGCGTGATCAGCGGCAGCATGGAAATGGGCTGGCCCGTCTGCGCGTCGTGCGTCGTTTGGAAGTAGATAACGAGTCGCGGGAGGTCTTCCGTGGCCACGCGGGTTGTCACGGCAGGGACTGCTCGCGCTCCCACGGACGGTGACAGGAGGAGGAGGAGAAGGAGGAGGAGGTATTTGAATCCCGGTAGACGTAGACTCACCCGCCGAACGAGAGACATTATGCACAGCTACCTAGTGGTCGTCTCCCAGATCCATGGCCACGCAGCCGCCAGTCGAACGACCAGCACATCGCCATTGCTCTACATTTATACTCTTCTGGCCCAAGTCCTCTCCTTCTGACTTTTGCGTGGATATCCTCCATGGTCACGATGGCCCCAAGGCACGATCGGCAACTTCTGCTTTGAGCCACGGTCGACGCGATAACAACGTCTCTTCGGCCTCGACCGGCTTCCTCGCCGCAGTAGTCTTCAGGCTTTCTGATACTCTGCCACCCTGCACCGTCGCATTGACGCTTGTCGGGTCGCATCGTGGGAGCGCCTGTCACGTTCTTCCGAAAAGGGCAGGAGAAAAACTAACGGCAACGGCCAACAACTCTACGTCAAAACCAGAAAAGGCACCCGAAAACTAATAGAGAAAGGGTTTTTTACGTTTATCCAAAACGCAGAGCTGTATCACGCTCTCTTGGATGGACATCAGACTTCGTACAGTCGATGTGCTGTTGCAGCTGCTGCGCAACCTCGCAGATGCCCATTGTCATTTGGCCTCTCTGGCTTTCGACTGTAGCTCTGGATTAGAGAAACTGGTGTATCACGAAGAGTGGATGTTGGGAAGCTGCTGGATATCCAGTCACTGGCAAGCGATAATCTAACATAAAACTTCGGGTTGATTTCACGGGACGGGCCAAAGCCAAATACCACATCCGGACACTAAATTCTTGCTTCCGTTCTGAAAGACATGAAAAAGAAAGAATAGACGCTCCACCGTGATTGTCAAATGAACGTCTGCAGAGTCGTTGCACCGCCTGCAGATGCCTTGTCTACAAGGGTGTTGTTAATGTACCCGATCAAGTATTCCAGCTGCTCGCGGCCAAGACGAGGCAGCAGTAGCATGACCTCTTCCCGCAGCGCGTAGAGACTGCCTGGGCTGGGCATAGCGGTGCTCGTCTCTCTTCGCGGAGAGCTCTGCCTGCAGGCCACGACGGCTGCCCTCCAACGCTCGAGAGTCGGCTGGAGCAACACTCGCTCTTCAAGACTGAGCTGTGCGGTAATCGACTCGACGTCTGTCCTGCAGCGCCTTGCCTTTGAAACCGCCTCCTGGAGGCCAGGAGCATTCGCACACACCCTGGACGCGTCGGCTATCTGCTGTTGCTGCCTGCTGTTACCGTCAGTGTCCTGAACGCTCTGACCTTTGTGCAGGAGTATTTTGGCTATCTCGCTGATCGAGTGGCTTCCGCTCTCGATATCGTCGTCGCTTTCCAGCCTTTCCAGTAGCAGACGGCCGGCACAATGCTGAACGTCCATGTCAGCGTGCTGCAACAAAAGCTTGGCCTCCGTTTGGGCATGTCGGAGACTGCCGATATGTAGCCCAACCTGACAGAGGCTCTTAAAAGCCAGCCGTAGGGGGATGTCTGTCTCTTCGTCACCGGGCCTCCGCATGTGCTTTGTGCCGGTGCCGGAGCTGATGCTGTAGATGCTGCTGATCTGGCTATCGTGCAGGTCTCCCTCCACCTCAAGGACGGCGTCGAGATAATGCTGTACCATGTCAGATTTCATCTTTGCATCTTATGGAGGGCTGCAGCAATGAGGAGCAAATGCTGTCGTGACTGATGAGAGTACTCCTCAACATTAAACGCGCCTTCATGATATACTGGAAACACACGTGGGAACATCGATTAACCTCGTCATAAGCGTGACAGACACCAAGACTGATTGCTGCCACCGAGTCGGCATCGTGGGGCGGCAGCATCATCAAGTCACACAGCCACCTAGCCAACGACTCGAGTTAAGATGATGTACGTATTCTCGTGTCTACCTATCTACTGACAACTTGCTAGAACTATTTCGACGCACCCGCAGCAATCTGTTCGCATAAATTGGTTGTCATCCCCTCCTCAACTTGTGGCCGTGCAAAGCCATCGTATCGCCATGAACAAACGCCGTGACGCCAGGCCACCTCCGTAAAGACAAAATAGTACTCAATAGAAGAACAGGTACCCAAGCTGTTGCGCTCTCAATGTATATGCAAAAGATGTGACGTTCATGGTGGGAACTCGCGTCTGTCTCTGTGGTATAGTTTCCTTGCGGTTCCTCCTGGCAGTCGTTGGCAGACCAATCCAGCCATTCTTCACCAAAAAGACTTGTTAGGCCCCACCCGTAAACAAGTACAGCGAGGAGGTGCAGCTGCCACTGTTGAGGGTATACCGCCGGCGATTGCTGCAGTGCTGACGCGGTGCGAGCGCATGGCGACGAGAACAGGTATGGAGTACATTGACTGCTTTGGAGGCCAATGCCGTAGACTTATGTAGTGAGCAGTAGCTTCAGGTAGCTCCACGTCACGTACAGACTGAAAGAGATCGCAGCGCATCAGTACCCAGAGACTGAACTTTGCGTATGTCCCAATGTGGTCTATGCTAGACTGCCAGAACTGGTGCTGCCTGTTGTGATGCTTACGCTGCGTCGTGCAACGGTGACTAAGCGGTAGATGATAAATGCAATAATGGCGAGAAATAGAAAGAGCAAGATAACAATCAGGGCAATAACGTTGTTCTGCTGCATGGTGTGCGGTTGTTTGACCTCGCGCGGGGGCACTTGAGTGGAGGCGAGACGGCGGGGATGAAACCTGAGGAATGCAAAGAAACAGCGATCTGCAAGTGTCAGTCAGTTGACGACAGAAATCGCCTCGCTGCTGGAATGTGGCAACGGAAGGAGCCGTGACTTACCCACTGAGTGCGCGCGCGAGAGAGATCGTCTGAAAATTGTCTTCCTCCTGCCGCTTTGGTTGAAGAGGCTTCGATGAGCGATCGTGTTGATGGTTGGAATATCCAAAAAGGGGTCTTGTCCAAAACTTATGGTGATGCCTTTCGAGTTCTCTGAAGTGCCAAAATATGTTGATCGTGGTGGACGAAAAGCGGAAAGAGCAGGAGATGTTCTCGAATTGTTCTCTCAAATACGTTGTATGGTTGCCCCGCCACCCGCTTTTGGCAAAAGTCAACAAAAGGCAAGGTTGGGGCCAGCACCCCTGTCGCGGCCCTACCGCACCAATCGGTGGCTAAGGACAGCACCCAACTGCCCCGCCACTGCCCGTTTTCAGCCTCGTTTCACAGCGTGCTCGGCGGTGCACCAGCCTCCAAGCAGGAAATGGCTGGCTGGCGCTGCACTTGGACGCTTCTGGTCAGCCTTCTCTTCCGCGCTCTGCTACGGAAATGAAGCAGACGCCCATCACGCCTTGAAACGAGTATTGATTGAATCACCAAGTCTCCACCAAGTCTCCAAGAGTCGACTGCCCATGTACTCCGTACAGAAACCAGTCCTGCAAAAGGGGAAGAATATACCAACACGACCTGAATCCCAGCTCAACACCAAAACCCGACCTTTGCAAAATCGTCGTTCACCCTCTGTCGTCTTGCTCGGTCGGTGCTCTGAAGCTGATCCGGGACTCGTAGAATTTCAGCATCTGCGCAGCGGTCAGTGAATCGGTTGCACTCCCATGGACACCATGTAATCGCGCCATACTTTCTGTGGGCACCGTATATACACCAATTGAGCGAGGTGCGTCGACTTGATGCCATTTTTCCACGTCAGGAAAACGCGCAAGTCGCCGTCGTCGCCCCGGAACATCTCCACGTCCGCCACATCGTCTTCCCAGCTGCCTGCGGGTGGCTCGAAGTTGTCTGGCAAGTCCACCGGCGACTCGCGGTCCACCGGGTGCTCCTCGCTCGGACGTGTCGGCTTGGCCTGAGCGAGTACTACAGGAAAATCGGCGGCCGTGACAAAGTCTTCAGCAAACCGTCCAATGGCCGGAAGCGCAAGCGACAGCCTCCAAGCGACCAAGCCGAGCTGTCGCTTGCGCTTCCGGCCATTGGACGGTCTGATGAAGACTTTGTCACGGCCGCCGATTTTCCTGTAGTACTCGCTCAGGACTTCGGACGCGTTTTCACTGTAGGCAGGCAAATATCATTGTTAGCGAAACCATTGGCCTGTGATTGTCCTCTACTCCACGAAAAGTATACGTGCATCAGATTGTCTTCTGGCTCCCATGTGTGGTCACTGGAATCTTCGTAGCCCTTCCAGATCACTCGAAATCGCGGGACTCCATATCCCTGTTGGCGAGAAACGTCTGTTAGCAGTCGCATTTGAGGGGCAATGGGGAAGCGCATCTGCGCGTCGGCGCCTTTGTGCCCATAACGCACGTCGAGCATGTGGCCAGTAATTGTTTTGACCTCGTATCTAAGAGACTTGTGAGCGTTTCGCTTTCGAGCATCTCGCTGAGGCGGCCGCAAAGTTTGAAACGTACATCTCCTCTTCGCTGTCGTTGTAGTCGTCGCCGTCATCGTCGTCCTCTTCGCCGTCGTCATGATCGTCGCCGCCGTCATCGTCGTCCTCTTCGCCGTCGTCATGATCGTCGCCGCCGTCGTCGTCGTCCTTTTCGCCGTCGTTGTAGTCGTCGCCGCCGTCGTCGTCCTCTTCGCCGTCGTTGTTATTGTCGCCGTCGTCGTTATTGTCGCCGTCGTCGCCGTCGTCGCCGTCCTCGTCGTCGCCGTCGTCGTTCTCGACGTCGTCGTCGTCGTCGTTATCCTTGAACACAGCCTTGGGCTTCTCCTTGAACACAGCCTTGAGCTTCTCCATGAACACAGCCTTGGGCCTCTCCTTCTTCCACGCCGTCGCCGATGACAATGCGCCGGTGAGTCGTTTTGGTTCCCCGTTCACTTGTTGATCGGTCCTGTCCGTAGGTAGCTGATGCACTGTTGGCGTCATCGTCGGCGCTGTAGTAAATTGTCGCATATAAGCATATGCGGCGTTCTTGTTTCACCGCTTCCAAGCGGGCCCCAGTGACATGACGCCGCCGCCACTTACGTAAACTACCTAGGTACCTACCTATTCTATCGTCGCCTAAAACTGCGTGGCGAGGGCTGCTT
>JADHKL010000038.1:0-214051 GCA_019925545.1 Ophiostoma angusticollis
TCGGCGGAGTCGTCCGCACCGAGGGTCTCCGTAGGCTCCGGACCAGCGCACTCGGGGTCGGGGTCGTCGTAGTCGTCGACCTCGGCGTTGAAAGCGGGTTGCGCCTGGGGAAGTGGGGCGCGATTGTAGGGGCCGTTGTTGCGGTACGGCGGATTACGCGCGGGGGTGAAGCCGGGGCGCGCGGCGTTGGCGACGGGGCCATTCGGAGCGGCAGCGGCGGCCGGGGGGGGCGGCTGGCGCTGACCGTTGCGCGCGCCGAAGCGATTGAACGGCTGGTAGTTTCCGCGCGGGGCCGGCGGGACCGGCGGGACCGGAGCGCTGGCGGGCTGGGCGGCCTTTGCCGCGGCCTTTGCTGTCAGGTCGACCACATAGGAGTGTGCAATGAGATATTGCACGTAGTCGTGCGTGGTTTCGCGTTCGGCGGGGGGGCGGAGGACGAGCTGGAAGGCGTCGTCCATGCGCCGCCATGCGGTCAGCAGCTGCGTGGTTTCGTTCATGCCGAGCGCGCGTGCGTCCGCCATGACCGAATTGAAGAACGTGACTATGTCGGCGCCCGCGGTGACCTGCTGCGTGGTGAACCGCGCTGCCTCCAGGCGCGCCATGGCCTGAATGTGGTTGGTTTTGAACCGGGCTTGCAGCAAGTCAATAATGTTGGCGAGGGACGCCGAGTAGAGCCGCTGACGCTCGTCGTTGGTCAATGTGGCGGAATACCACTGGAACGCGGCTCCGCGCAGGCACTGGGTCCACAGGGTGAGTACCATGCGTTCCGAGTACATGCACGCCATCTCGTCGAGACGCCGTGTGAATTTGTAGACATCTGTGTAGATGTTCTCGCCGCGTTTGTCCATGACCAGGCCGGCGTGGTCGGGGTCTGCCTGCTGGGGATCGAAGAAACCCAGCTCTTGTACCATGAGGCGTTGTTCCGACATCCCGGCGGAGGCTGGGGAGTCGTAACGCGGCTGAGACGCGCGCGGAGCGCGGTGGCGGAGGGGGCCGAAAAATTCGTCGCCGACCGCGGGGGGAGGCTGAGCCGATGCTTGCGGGACCGCAGGGGCTGGGGCAGCGGCGGCGGCCATTGGGCTGGTTGCCGGGGCCGGAACAGTCGACGACGGACCGGGAGAGCCGAGACCAATGGTTGCCGGGGCCGGACTAGTCGACGACGGATTGGGAGAACCGAGACCCATGCGCGCGCGACGCACATCGAATTGTTCCGCCAGTCGCATGAATTGGCGCACCGTCATGGAATCCAAGAATTCGTCGGTGCGGAGGTCGAGGTGGGACATCATGTCTTGCAGCGTTGGGGGCGGCGCTGTGATCTTTCGCCCAGCGACTCCGAGTCCGGCGTTAACCCGCCTAGGAGCGAAGCGGCAGCGCCGCCCCCAACGCTGCAAGACATGATGTCCCACCTCGACCTCCGCACCGACGAATTCTTGGGGTGTGAGCGGAGGGAGAGAGGGATGAAAAATATTGCCGCTCTTCGTCAGTGAGGATCGACGTAAGGGCGGGAGCTGTTTGGAAAAGCTGTGACAATTTTTCTTCCAAGGTGGATGACGCGGGCATTGGCCGTGTCTGGTGATCTGTGGAACTGGTGTTCGAAGAAAACTGGTGCTCTAGAAAGAAGAAGAAAAAACGAGAAGAGCTGGTATAGATTCCCAACGGGAGTTGCTACCAAATTGTCAGGGAAATGCTCTGAACTGAGTAATTTAGTAGGATTGAAGTTGCTTGAGGCTTTTCCAAGAGTCTCAGGGGGACAACTGTGCTAACTTATTAGGCCCTGATTCACGACTCAGGATTAAGGATTACGATTAAGGATTAAGGATTAAGAGAGTCAGCTAAACCCTTTCTGACATTGGTCTAACTTGTTTGGCATTAGACTTGCGCCAAAAATGGTTTAGTTGGCGCTCCTACACCTTAATCCTTAATCGTAATCCTTAATCCTGAGTCGTGAACAAAGTACTCTGGCTATCCGAGATTATGTCGGTAATTCTCGGGTCGGTTATCCGTCCCACCTTCATACCGTGCATAACTATTCCCACTGTGCCGGCCAGTGCCAGCACTGTCTAATCTTATCCTCCTTATGTCAGCCGGATCTGCTGACACAGACCTTCCACTCACACCTCCACCTTCTGACTTCGATTCACCTCCTCCGGGCCACCAGCTTCTTTAGACCCCTAATAAACGTCGGCATAGACCACTTGTGGTAAAAAGTGTCTTTAAAACAAGCGAAAAAAACGTCGCTGTTGCTGAGGCGGAAAAAACTCAGGATTCTTGCCCGCCCCATATCGGATGAAAGGCGCTCGTGAGGTCCAGGTATCCACTCTACCATGTGATAGATCACGTTCGTTGTCCGCTCGCTGTGGTTTCCGACAAAAGTGTGCACCAAAAATTAGGCAGTACCACTTCACGTGACTGATTAGGGCTCCTCACCACAGAAATTCTAGTCCTGCTTGGCCCCAGTGGACTAGTTTTTTTTGTCGAAACTTTTTTTCCTCTTAGAATAACCTCGTTCTTCCCTCCGTGTCCGACAAGACATTCTCTCGACAATCCACAACCACACCCACACATTTCCTTGTCGACAAAATGTGAGTTGCAGTTTTCTGTCGGCGGCTGTGAGAGCAATCGCCTTCAGTTGTTTACACCCGTCTCTTTCCTTCGAATTGCGTTGCTGTCGACCACGACTCAATTTCTCCCGCCGCTTCAAGCTGACACGAAATCTTCCAGGTCTCATCGCAAGTACGAGGCTCCTCGCCACGGTTCGCTCGCCTACCTTCCTCGGTACGACTCCCCTTCTTCGATGGAGCTTGTTATCTCGCCGATGGCTGCATTGCGATCCCTCGGCCGGGCCGAAGACGATGAACTAACAGACGGTTTGTAGGAAGCGGAGTGCCAGCCACCGTGGCCGTGTCAAGTCGTAAGTGCTTGGAAGATGGACGGGAAAGGAAATCTGGGACGTTTCTGGGTCACGGTAGATGCTAACGTCTGCTCAGCTTCCCCAAGGATGACCCGAAGAAGCCGGTGCACCTGACGGCGACTCTCGGCTACAAGGCCGGCATGACGACGATTGTCCGCGATCTCGACCGTCCTGGCGCCAAGTCACACAAGAAGGAGGTGGTGGAGGCAGTGACGATTATTGATACCCCGCCGGTGCGTACGACGCAGCCCGCTTGGGCATTCGCAAAGAAGATGGTTTTTTCTTTTTTGTGGGATGCACCAATGGCTAACATCTTGTTTTATAGGTGATCGTCGTGGGCCTGGTTGGCTACATTGAGACCCCCCGCGGCCTGCGCTCGCTCACCACCGTGTGGGCGGAGCATCTGGGCGACGAGCTGAAGCGGCGCTTCTACAAGAACTGGTACAAGAGCAAGAAGAAGGCCTTTACCAAGTACGCCAAGAAGCACTCGGAGAACAAGGGTGCGTCGATCACCCGCGAGCTCGAGCGCATCAAGAAGTACGCCACTGTTGTGCGTGTGCTGGCGCACACCCAGGTCCGCAAGACGCCGCTCAAGCAGAAGAAGGCGCACCTGATGGAGATCCAGGTCAACGGCGGCTCGGTGGCCGACAAGGTCGACTTTGGCCACGGCCTGTTCGAGAAGCCGGTGTCGGTCGACACCATCTTCGAGCAGGACGAGGTGATTGACGTGATTGCCGTCACCAAGGGCCACGGCTTTGTTGGTGTGACGGCACGTTGGGGTACCAAGAAGCTGCCGCGCAAGACGCACAAGGGTCTGCGCAAGGTCGCCTGTATCGGTGCCTGGCATCCGGCCCACGTGCAGTGGACGGTTGCCCGTGCCGGTCAGGATGGTTACCACCATCGTACCTCGGTCAACCACAAGATCTACCGTGTGGGCAAGGGCGACGCCGACGACAACGCCTCGACCGAGATCGATGTCACCAAGAAGACGATCACTCCGTATGTCTACTGCTAAATATTCCCCTGCTCTGTCGATGGAACCTACTTGCTAACCAAACATCACAGCCTCGGTGGCTTTGTCCGGTACGGCGAGATCAACAACGACTTCATCATGGTCAAGGGCTCGATTCCCGGCGTCAAGAAGCGGGTTGTCACGCTCCGCAAGTCCCTGTTCACGCACACGTCCAGAAAGGCACTGGAGAAGGTCAGCCTCAAGTGGATCGACACGTCGTCCGAGTTCGGCCACGGCGCCTTCCAGACAGCAGCGGAGAAGGCCCAGTTCCAGGGCACGCTCAAGAAGGACCTGGTCGCCAGCTCATAAGCCGGCTGGTCGGCAAGGCCTGGCGGCGGCTGTATGGTATGGAAAGCGGGCGCGGTGGGAAAATTCAGGATGGGATTTGCGCTGGTCATTTCTATGTTTCTTCGTTCTACACGTCGTGTCTCTCTTTTCTTGCCTTTTTGGGAGTCGACGACAAAAAGGAAAGCAACAAAACGGCTGTCATAAGACGCCACCAGCGCTTGTTTCCTCGGACGTGCCTTGACCGGCGCTTTAGGAAACGGTGTACTAAAGAATGAAACAAAAAAACATTGAAACATTGAAAACATGCTGCTGTGGTGTGTGTCTGTCTGCGATGCGTTAGTGCTTGTTGTGGTAGTAGACTCGGCCGAAAATTCTGTTGCGTCATTGCTGCTATCCAAACTGCCCCTCCTGCCTCGTTGCTGGAGCTTGTCCTACACGACCATTCCACCTTCTGCATTCGTAGACCTTCTCACGCTGGCGAGCCACATTCCGAAACGAATCACCGTCTTCACGGCAAACACCCTGCGCCTTTCTCTATCTGCGAGGCGACCACCACAGGCACGACGCATCAACCTGCAACCGACAGCACCACGATCTCTAACTACAACGCCAGCGATGGCCTCCGACGACGCCTACGCAGCCTTCCTCGACAAGGCCAATGAGGACCCCAGCGCTGGACGTACGCCGACAATCTCATCCTCCAGCAAGACGAAGACTGCCACGGCCAAAAACCATCAGCAGAGCGTCCCCAAAACACTGCTTGCGGCTGCGAAGGACCAGTTCTACACCAGCGACGCTGACGAGCCGTTTGTGGCCGTGGCCGTCCCGCTCAAGGGCGGACTGCCGTCCGAGGGTGAGTGATCTGAGCTCTCTCGTCCCTTTTCATTTTTGGCCTACTCTCTAACCCTGCAGAAACATTTCTGGATGTGACTGGCTTGCCACAGAGCCCCGAAGATGTGTCCATTCTCGACCCCGTAGACTGGGACAGCCGCGGGCAGTACAAGGCGCTCCTGGACGAGGTACGGGCAGCGGGCGAGGGCAACGACGTGCGGGTGTACCGCGTGCAACAGGGCTCGACGCGGGCAGAGTACTGGCTGGTGACGACGACGAGCGAGGGCCAGCTCGTGGGCTTCAAAGCCAAGGCGGTGGAGAGCTAGGCAGGTCACATGAGCGAAGGAAAAGCGGAATGAAGAGAAGTGCTGCTGCGTGTCCAGTCGCCATGGCAGACAATGGTCGATGACTGGGTGTATTGACGATGGCATCAACATCCTGGACGAATAAACGGGCTGTTTCTAGGCCCGCATGGTTTGGATGGGAAGAAATCAATGAGATGTGCATTGTACTGTTTGTCACCAACCGATCCGGCCTCGTGGCATCCAGGTGACTTTTTGGCCAGTGCCCCAAAATCGGGACTTTGGCTTCGATTTGTGCGCGAAGCTTTGCCATTCGGAGCATTGTCACTTAGAGCAGCTGTCGACGCGTGTTTGGTTATGACGGGAATTGACACCATGAGCGGAACCGAGGACCATTTCGGACATTGCGAGAATGTCGGGAATGTCGACAATGACGAGTGTCTCACGCTGCCCACAAACTCGCCCACAATCGTCATGGACCAAGACGGTAACGGCGTGTCAAGCGAGTGTAGCAACGATAGCGGCGACGCTGGCCGGTGGCTCAGCGACAGCCCAACAATCTTTGTCGGCTCAGTCAGTGGCCTTGGCGACGAGTTCAGCACCGACGCGAGCGTCAACCGCGAAAGAAACGTGACGATGAAGGGGTCGAATGGGACCGGCGAGCACGGTGACTACGGGGGAGGCAGCGGGACAGACGGGAATTTCGTGTCGTCTCGATCGACATCTCCGCCGTCTCCGTCGTCTCGCAGCCCGTCGCCTCCCAAGATCAAGGTGACGATGTCGTTTATGCAGGCGTACAAAGCCATGCGTGGTCCGCGCGACATCGAGCCCAGTCCACTGTTTGGATGTCTCAACCCCGACCACGCAGGGGGGGGTGCGGATGAGCAGTATGACCCGTTCAAGCTCGCCGGACGTGACGAGATCAAGTCAGTCCTCGTTGGCCCGCGCCTGTTTTCGTCGATTGTTAACTGACGCCCACAACATAGGCTTCTCAACGATGTCAACGATGCCATTGTCGGAGACCGTTGCGACGATGATGACGAGCAGCCGCGCGGTCGGCCGCGGTTCCGAGACGATGACGACGACGATGATAACAAGCGCCAGACAATATTCTACTTTGAGCAGCCACGCACTACACCCTTACTGCCTCGCAAGGAGCGGAACGAAAGCGATGACGATGATGCCTCCAGCAGCACCATCACGGACTACGTCCTCGACCACGAGAAGATGGACCAGGGGTGGGCTAAAGCCAACGGGCCCTGGCCCGGGTCGGATGACGGCAGCGACGACGGCGACGGCGACGACTACGTGTCTGACGACGAAGGGCCGCCCCATGAGACCCGAATCTCACCAGCCGTTTTCCGGGCCCTCGCCGCCGGCTGCACACGCGACGATGCCCACAGCCTGCGTCTTCCTGTGCCAGGGACGGGCCTCGAGACCGATCAGGCCTCGCTTTCCATGTTGTCGACTCTGTCCTTGCGTCCCCTCACGCCCCAGGACAAGATCCTGCAAGTGTCGGCCGACACAAGCCACCGCAACAACGTCGTGCCGTACTGCCACCGACGCCAGTTCGACATCTGCACCGGCGAGGAACTCAGTCCGGCCTACCGGGTGCTGCCGGGCCCGACAGCCTCTGTTCTGTGGTCACCACCGGGCGTGACACCCGAGCGTGCCGGCATCTTTTTCTTGCTGCTGGAGGAAGGCCAAGGCGAAGATCAGCTACCGGCCCGGGGTCCTGGCATTCCCCGTCTGTTCCAGCACATGGCACCGTTGGAGTATCAGGAGCTGCAGTCGCTCCTCTATGGCGACGGAACACTGGTGGAGGAGGAGCCGGATGACATGGACCTAGGTTCGTCAACGTCGTCGAGCTCGGCGTCGTCCCCGTCTGGCGCATGCACTGTGAATGTTGGGGACTCGATGGCAGACAGCGCGAAACCCCGGACCGTCACATATACTTGGGTGGGTACTCTTCCTTCCTCTCTTCTTTCCCCAACTAACAGTCTGTCTGCTTCCCTCTAGTCTGAAGTCCACGAAGCCGTGCGAAACAGTCGCTTCGATGCCGCCACTGGAACGGTCAGGTTGGCCGACCGCAAGCGTGACGACACGTTGAGTGGCACGTCCTTGTCCTGTTCGTCGTCGCCGTCGTCGCTGTCGACTGGCAACGTCAGCCCGGAGCGTGCCATTCTCGAGACGCTGCGCTTTAGCTGGCACGTCATCCTCGACGGCCGCGAGGAGAACGAGCGGCTCGTCGCGGCCAATGAGCGTGCGCAGGCGGCTCTCACGGCGCAGACGCGCTGCCTCGCCGGCATCGAGCACCAGCTGGCGGCCTGCGCCGATGCCAAGCGCACCCGCGAGCGCCGTGAGGCCCAGGCCCACTACGCGCGACAGCAGCAGGTCGAGCAAGCGGCACTGCGTCTCGTCCGTCGCTGGCATCGTCGGGCGCGCCGCCGCGAGCAGCGCCAGCGACAGATCCTGCGGGCCATCAACGAGAACCTGCGCGGGCTGCGCACAACCGTGCATGAGATGGAGGCGCGCCTAGCGCAGGGCCGCCAGCTGCAGTCTGTACTGGCGCAGCGGCTCGCAGACGGGGCGACGCGCCTGGCACGGCTGTGCAGGGACCACGGGGTCGCCGACGCGGAGGCACTGTCGGCGGCGCTGGCGAAGCGACTGGCGCTGCTGCAAGTGGGAGAGCAGGACGAGGGATTTGCAGAGCGGCCAAAGTAGCTCTTTTGGTCAGGACGAGGGATCGCAGAGCAGCCAAAGCTCTTTTGGTCAGGATGAGGGATCGCAGAGCAGCCAAAGCTCTTTTAATCAGGACGAGGGATCCGCAGAGCGGCCAAGTAGCTTTTGGTGCGACTTGCGTGTAAGGTTCTGTACGATGAGTCTCTCCTTTCTATTGGGTTGGGTCGGGCAGGACACGTAGTGGTAACGCAAATAGCGAGTAATTATATCATGAGCAGAGTATCATAGTCTTACAGAAAACCAACTGTCCCCGGACTGATTTTGAGTTTCCAAAACGCCAATATGCCGTATAGATGCAAGAGCAAGTGAGGGAGAAAGGCTGCAAGAAATCATTTGTTGCTCACAACGCCGACCTTGGCTGCGCGCAGCACGCGCCCGTTGAGTCGGAAGCCCTTTTGCTGCGTGTGGAAGACGGTGTTGTGCTCCTTGTCGGGCATGGGCGTCATGAAGGTGGCCTCGTGCTCGTTGGGGTTGAACTTGTCGCCAGCCGGGTCGAAACGCTCCAGGCCGTGCTTCTTAAGAGTCTGCAGCAGCACCGTCTCCGTCATCTTGAGGCCGTCGACCAGGTTGGCCAGATCCTGGGCGTCGCCATTGTCGGCCGACGCCTGGGCCTCGGCTGCCCGCTGCGGCACCATGGCCAGCGCGCGGTCCAGGTTGTCGACGCTGTCCACCAGGTCCCGGGCAAACTGCGTAATGGCAAAGTCGCGCGCCGATTTCATCTCGCGCTGCGTGCGCTCCTGCAGGTTGCGGAACTCGGCCACCGACCGGAGATACTTGTCCTGGGGGGGTTAGCTGTCTGCAGAGGCGGGGGGGGGTAAGGGAAAAACACACCTTCCACTCGCCGACTTCCTTGGCCTTGGCTTCGACCTCCTTACGCAGAGCTTCGGCCTCGGCGACGCTGAGACTCGCTGCCGCCTCGGCGTCCGTCCCGGCTTCTTTTCCAGCTTCTGCCGCCCCTGCTGCTGCCGCCTCGTCACCCTTTGCTGCCGCGTCGGTCTTCTTGGAAGCGTCAGTCTCGCTGCTGTACCATCGACTGCTGGTCAGGGACTGCGGTTGTCTTGATAGGAGCGTAGCGGTTGCCGGTGCCAGAGCAGCACGGCGGCGGATGGTCGAGGAGAAGGAGGCCGGGGCAAAGGACGGAACGGCACTGGCACGCGAGGCGTGGGCGGCCAGGCGTACAGCCTTTGAAGAAGAGGCGATTTGGCGAAGCATAATTGTCGACGAGTTACCCTGGACCGGTGTTCTGAAGCTGTCTTGCCAAGCTGTTTTGTGAGAAAGAGCAGAGGTCGTCCGTTTTCCGTTTTTTTCCTTGAATTTCGAGAATTTCTTCCAATCGGCTTTCCACCGCGCAGAGGTCCCCACTTATTCCACCGTTTCCGGCCATCGGCTGTGTCCAATTAGTCACGTGCTGCCGTCTCAAGCCACACAAAAAGCTTTGCCACAGAGCGACCTCTGTACTTTTTTGCGGTTCCTCCTCTTCCAAAGCTTCTTTGCGCCGACCACCACAGAGTTCCGAGAACGTCGCCGGTTCTGTCCCCCCGTCGCGCGTGTCTCCAAGGATCTCGTATACCCACAGACGCAGTGGTAATTCTGCTCACTACTTCTTCTCGACGGCTTGGCCGCCTCCGCAAGCCACCGCCGACTTCACTCACTCTCCTCCGACCGCCTCCCACTGCCTCCTCGTGTTCCCCTCTCTGCTTTACCAAACTCATCGACCGCCACCATGGACTACGATGCGATGCTCATGGACGATGGCGAGTCCTTCGGCCCCGCCGTCAAAATCTCACAGGCGGACGTTGAGCGCGTCAAGTTCGAAATGACAAATGTCGACCTGTCATTTGCCAACGCCATCCGCCGGGTGGTCGTGGCCGAGGTTCCCACGATTGCCATTGACATTGTCGAGGTCGAGGACAACACGAGCGTGCTGGCCGACGAGTTCATCGCGCACCGCCTGGGCCTCGTGCCGCTCAACTCCAAGAACGCCGACGACGTCGTCTACCCGCGCGACTGTGACTGTGAACAGTACTGTGAACTGTGCTCCATCAAGCTGACGTTGCACGCCAAGTGCACCAGTGACGAGATCATGAAGGTGTACGCGCGCGACCTCGTCGTGGACCCGTCGCGGCCGAACCAGTGGGTCGGCACACCGGTCATCCGCGACCCGGACGGCCTGGGCGTCATGATTGCCAAGCTGCGCAAGGGCCAGGAGCTCAACATGACATGCATCGCAAAGAAGGGCATTGCCAAGGAGCACGCAAAGTGGTGTCCGACCGCGGCTGTCGGCTTCGAGTACGACCCTCACAACAAACTGCACCACCTCGACATGTGGTACGAGCAGGATCCCATGAAGGAATGGTAGGTCTTGACATCTCCCAACATTCTCCAACATTCTCCAACGTATCATTTCCTCCTTTTGCTGACCGATCTGTAGGCCGCCGAGTGAAAATGCCCGCCTCGAGGAGCCGCCGCAGGAGGGCGAGCCCTTTGACTACGACGCGGTCCCCGGCCGCTTCTACTACGACATTGAGTCCATTGGCCAGATGGAGCCCGATGCGATTGTCCAGAACGGCATCAAGGCCCTGCAGCAGAAGCTCGCCGCGCTGATCCACGAGCTCAACGCCACCGAAGGCGGCGGTGATGACGGCCTCAACGATGCCGACGACTACAACCCGCAGTCGCCAGAGTACAACGGCATGAATGGCGGCGGCGGAGCGGGCGGCGCTGATTCATGGCAGGACCAGGGATACACAACGCCGTACGCGGGCGGCGGCAGCGCTGGCGCGACCAGCTGGGGCGCAGGCGGTGTGACGCCATACGGCACAACGCCGTACGGCAACCCAGGGCAGTCAGGTTGGAACTGAGGAGCGTTTCCGTCCTTTGTCGCTCTGTTCTTTTTCGTTCCTCGTTTTCTGCTGCAGTGTATTTCTACTACATGAAGACGATCTGATCTGGCGGCGGCGTTTGTTGGCAAAAATCGGGTTCACTTTTTCTTCTTTTTCCGTCCTTCTTTTCTTTTGGTTTTCTGGGTTCTCATCGGGCCAGGGGGAGGTGCATCTTGTCTTGGAGCCAGGCGACAAAAGGACCAGCGTGGCTCATAGAAACAGAAATGGGACAAGGCAAACTCTCGTTCAATACTACAAGACGAAAATAATCAAGTCAAGACTAATAGTCCAAGAGCCGTACACGTCTATTCTAGAGGAGCAAGGAAACTGGTCCGTCTATCTGTATCTCAAACCAAACCAAACGCCAGGTTGTAAATGCACAGGCAGTCCATAAGACACGTTCCATTACTCCGGCTTGGGCAGCCCCTTTATCTTGCGGTACATGTCGCGATGTGCCTCCAGGAAGAGGAACGTGAAGATGGTGTGTCTGTTTGTCAGAGAGGAAAACAAGAGAGGGAGAGAGAGAGAGACTCACGGTCCGAGCCGGATAAAGCTTGGCACCCAGCCCTTGAACATCCACCGCAGACCCTCGGTTGCGTACAGCTCACGCAGCACCGTCGTCAGGCGCGCACCCTCGGTCGACATGACCCGCGTCTTGATCACGTCCACGGGGCTCGTCAGGGTCGCTGCCGCCACGCCGGCCAGGAAGGACGAGATCAGATGCGCGGCCAGCGAGTCCGTCAGCGGCGTTGTCGCCAGCAGGATGCGCTTGGCCGTGTCGTACGACGCCAGCTGGCCGGCCGTCATGGCCGCGGCGCGGATGCTGTTGGGCCAGACCCCGCGGAACCAGCCCTTGGCGATGCCCTCCTCGCGCGCCAGCCGCACCAGCCCGTCGACGGCGTTGCGGTAGCCCCGCCGCTGCTCCGGTGGCAGTGCTGCGTCGTGCTGCATGCGCACGTTGAGCACGTCGGCCGCGTTGCCGGCAAAGCCGCCCGCCATGCCGGCCACGGACGCCGCCGCCACGAGCGCCACAAACGACGGCTGCTGCTGCTTGCCCTCCTTCTTCTCCGCATACGCCTGCATGCGCGACTTGATGGCCTCGTACAGGCCGAAGCGTGTGGTCGAGTAGGTCAGCTGCCGCAGCAGCGACGCGGTCAGGCCGCTGTAGAGGCCCCGGACGCCCTCGTTTCGGAAAATGTGCGCAAACGTGCCCGTCATTGTGCGCGGCAGGTCGCCGTGGCGCGTCTGGAGGCGGACCTTGACTGTGAACACGTGTTAGATGATGACTTCTTCCCCTCTCCTCGTGTCCGGGGCCGTAGAAGCGTACTGAGATCCATTGGGTGTGTGACGCAGGCAGCCATGCTGCCGGCACTGCCACCGAACCAGAAAGGATAGTGTATCGGCGTTTTCGAGGCGGCCGGCTTGGGCACGGGGTCTGGTCTGGCAGCCGGCGCCGGAACGTCTGGAGCGGCAGCTTTTTGCGACTGCATGCCGGGCGGCAGGTGAGGATATGTGGTCTAGGAGTTGGTAGGAGAAAGGCCGCACTGTTCGATCATTGCATGGAAGTGTTTGTAGACAGAGACGACAAGCTTGGGAGTCTGCCCGCCTGACAGCGTAAGAATGGCGCGGAGCAGAGATGACGGGATGAGGCCGAAGGAAAGAAATCGACAACGTTCGGCGCTGTGGTGCGTTAGGAAAGAGGAGGCTGACAAAATGCGGACCGAAGACGGCAGCTTTTGGCCGGCGGCAATCACAATTAGCAACGAGGGCACGGTGAGTCTGGACAGTTACGCCAAAGGCGTCAACGTCGCGTCTTGGAAGAGAACTGCGTTTTTCTGCTCGGCCTTAGCCAATTCTCGGCATTGGGCGGCTTTTGCCCCGTACGGAGTAGGTAGCTCCCCGTCGGCGGCTCTCCGTCGGGACGCCAGTGCGATGGGGCTTGCTCTAAAAAATAGCCCCGAAAGGCGGAGGTCGAGGCAGGGACAGTGCGTATAAGTTGATATTAACACTGTACATTTGTCTGCCCTCTCATTGGCTGGCGAGACTTTTTTGTGCTTTCCAGCTGTTCCAAACTTGGAGAGCTCCGACACGATTCTCGGCGGCCCAGAACCAAATGGCAGCATCAATCCAAGTGCGGCGGCCCATGGTCATGGCTGCACGGCGCATACCGTTGGCGGCAGTTGCAGGGCCAGTCCGGACCGCTTCATGGCACGTGGCTGCCGTCCGGTTTTCCTCCTCCTCCTCCTCCTCCTCCTCCCCCTCCTCCTCCTCCTCCTCCTCCCCCCCCCCTAGCATCCAGATCGACGGCCGCACCTACACGACCGACAAGTGGTTCAACGCCCCGGCCAACGTGGTTGCGGCCGCGTCGCGGCGGCTGCACTTGCAAAAAGACCATCCGGTGGCCATTACGCGGCAGATCATCGAGTCGCAGTTCCCGGCGCCGACGTTCCGGTATCTCAACTCGCTGCACCCGGTGGTGTCGACGTTCCAGAACTTTGACTCGCTGGGGTTTGCGGCCGACCACCCGGGCCGAGCGCGGTCGGACACGTACTACCTCAACCGCGAGACGCTGCTGCGCACGCACACGAGCGCGCACCAGCTGGAGACGTTCCGGGCCAACGCCAGCAGCGGGTACCTGCTGAGCGCAGACGTGTACCGGCGCGACGAGATCGACCGCACACACTACCCGGTCTTCCACCAGATGGAGGGCGCGCGCGTGTGGGACAGGCAGCGCGACGGCGACGAGCACGGCGACCTGGCGGCGGCGATCCGGCGCGACCTGGCGCTGCTGCCGACGCACGACGTGGCTGTCGAGGACCCGCACGCGCAGTTTGACGACGCGCGCAACCCGCGGCAGGTGGCGCACCACTCGGTGGCCGAGGTCGAGGCCATGAACGCGCACCTGAAGCGGTCGCTGGAGCTGATGGTGGTGGAGATTTTCTCGCGGGCGGCCGCAGCCAGGGAGAAGAGCAGGATGGAGAGGAGAGGAAGAGGAGAGGCAGAGGCACAAGCAGAAGGAGGACAAGGGACACCGGAGCCGCTAAAGATGCGCTGGGTCGAGGCGTTCTTCCCCTTTACCAGCCCGTCGTGGGAGCTGGAGGTGTACTTTGAGGGCGACTGGCTAGAGGTGGTGGGCAGCGGGATCACAAAGCAGGAGATCCTGGCGGCGGCAGACGTGCCATCTCAGATCGGCTGGGCGTTTGGCATTGGCTTGGACCGCATTGCCATGCTTCTGTTTCGGATCCCGGACATCCGGCTGTTCTGGTCGACGGACGAGCGGTTCCTGGGCCAGTTCCGCGGCGTGACCGACGACCTGGACCGGCTACGACGGTTTGTGCCCTTTAGCAAGTACCCGCCATGCTACCGCGACGTGTCCTTCTGGCTGGACGGCGCGGCGGACTTCCACAGCAACGACGTGATGGAGGTGGTGCGCAGCGTGGGCGGCAGCGTGGTGGAGGACGTGCAGCTGGTGGACAGCTTTGCCCATCCCAAGACGGGGCGACAGAGCCGGTGCTACCGCATCAACTACCGCAGCCTGGAGCGGACGCTGACGAACACGGAGGCCAACCAGCTGCACAGCCAGGTGACGAGTGCACTGGTGGAGCAGCTGGGCGTGGAGATCCGGTAGGGGAAGAGTGTACGATACGACGAGCATAGGCATGCAAGCAACTTTTGTAGCCACATGGAGAGAGGCACCTTGCTCGAGCTCACGGGGCGAGAAAACCTAGGCGAGATTGTGCGCCACAAGGCGAGTTCGCAGGGAGCAGACGAGATTGTGCGCCACAAGGCGAGCTCTGCGGCGGCAGAGCACTTTGGCTGTTGACCAGCCAAGCCTCATGGAGGACGTCGCCTTTCTTGGTCCGGAGGCTGAGCGGCTTCGGGCGAGTATTACGGAGCATTTAGTGGACCGCTGGCGCTGGCTGAGCAGCACAATATGGGGCAGGCGATACCAAGGTACAGCGCGTCTCCTGGCGCACAGAAGGCTGTTGTGAACACAGTATCAAATTTTCACAAGTCCGCTCATAAGACACAGATCAGCACCTTACAACGCGTCCTATTGTCTCACTCAATACACAGGGCCAGCATGGCGCAGCAGAAAATGGTCCTGAAACTGTAGCCAGAGAGAGAAGAGAAGAGACGAAACGAGGCTCGGAATCGAGAGCGTCGCAAGGAAAGCAAGAAGAAGGGAAAAGAAGACGAAGAGCCTGTTTCACTGTGACGAGGTGTGTCTGATACCACAAGCCAAGCCGCCGTCGTTCTCTCCCAGCGGCTCAGCCTCCTCCGTTCTGGGGAGGCAACAAACGCTAGCGGGCGGGGATAGCACCTAATCCGCACAACTGCGGCCAGCTCAGGCCTCACGGCCTCCAATTTGCCTCTTGCTGACACCTTAATAAGCTGCCTCCTCCCCCGGATTTATCTCGACCAAGACAACGCACAGCGTACTCTCTCGGTTTCGTCTTTTCTTGCCTATTGCTTCGCGTCTCCTATTGCTTCACGTCCTATTGCTTCACGTCTCCTATTGCTTCGCGTCTCCTACTCAACACTCTCGCCATGGACGCTTCTGTGCGGCCTCGCTCTGCCTCCTCCTCGTCCACCGCCTCATCCGCCTCGGTCGCCTCCTCGTCCTCCTCGCTGCGCTCGCGGCGCTCCTCCAACCTCACACTCGACCTGTCCGGTCTATCCGGGCTACCGCCAGCACCCGCAGCCGCGTCGTCCACCAGCACGGCCGCCGTCCTACCCACCAACACGCTGCTCTTCACCAACCTCGCGCACGCCGACGTCTTCCGCCCGGACAACCTCGAGACCATCCGCGACCTGGTCAGCCAGTCGGCGCCGCTGTACTCGTGGGCGCCGCTGCGGTCGTTCCGCCGCATCGTGGCATCCTTTCACTCGGCCTCGGATGCCGCGCGCGTCCGCGCCGTTTGGGACGGCGAGCTGATCCTGGGCTCGGTCTGCCATGTCTACTATGGTCGCCACACGCCCGTCGACGACGGCAGCGCTGCCGGCAAAGGCGCCGCCGCCAACCACTTGGCGCTACCCGACGCCGGCAAGCTCTTCTTCATCAGCCCGCCGCCCAGCCCGCCGCACGGCTGGGAGATGCGCCTCGAGGGCGCCCCCAACAAGCAGGTCCACGCCGAGGACCTGGCCGACGCACTGGCCAAGCTGCATCACCAGGCCACTGCCTACGATGAGGATGCTGCTGCCGCTGCTGCTGCTGCTGTTGCCGCCAGCGAGGATGTCGCCATGCCGTCACCCGTCAGCGAACCAAGCCCCGACGGGGCCGCCACCGCACCACCACCGCTTCCGCCCAAGCGCCGCAGCCGCAGCTCAACGCTGGTCATCTACCAGCCGGCCGAGCACGGCAGCCACTCGGATCTCCCGGCCATTGCCGTCGAGGACATGACGGACGAAACCACCGACGGGCGCCTGAACAGTGCCACGTGGAGGACGGAAAAACCGCTTCTGGCACACACGTCGCGGCCGCCAGTGGAACTGATGCACGACGCATAGGCCTCGGGCGGGAAAGGGGTGGAGGGAGGGGGGAGGAGGGAGTACGGAGCAAGCGTGCATATATCACCGTGTTATTTTCTATGGCGTTTTGTCGTGTTTTGGGCGCGTCACGGATCGGTTCTTAGAACAGGCAATTTTTCCTCATTTCGTCCTTTCAACGGTTGAATGGATCTACAGGCGTTTCTGGCTTGTCCTCTTTCGATTGCTTTGCTGTTGACAAGTATGTCGTCCAGCTGTCATCTGCCGCTTCTCCGCAATGTTGCCAAGATCCATGCAACGATCTCCCACGGTATGAAGAACCAGCTGCCGATCCCGTCGTGTTTGATTGTCTTTGCATTTCGTAGAACAAGCCCCGACAAGAATTGCCACGACACTCGCCGTGTGGCAGTGCTCACTGCTCAATACCGGATAGAAAGACCCCGTTACGCCTTGTGTACGTCGTTTTACTGCCTGAGGCGCAGACTTCCCACAGACAGTGTCACAAGAAGTGCGATCGTCTCAAGTCTATTGGGGCAGTATGCTTGTGGCGAGTTTCGCTGTTGAACCACCTGGCAGATCTCTCGATTCAATACCAAGTAATAAATCGCCGCGTCAAAACATTGCTTGATTAGCCCAAGGGTATAGTGCTCAACGTCATGTAGAAAGGCAAACCAAAACCTGTAGGGGGTATTTCCATCCTTTTGTCCCTTTTCCTTCCTTCCTTCCTTTCCTTCCTTTCCTTCCTTGCCATCCTCAACGCCAAAAAACCAATGCCATGGAGGTATAGTACAGAAAAACAAGAACAAAACCATGGAAACAAGAAATGCAAATTGGGCAGACCACATGCCGTCGTTGCTCAAAGCTCGTAACGCCTTGTCGTTCAAGACGTCAGCTTCGTCTCTCAGCAAAGCTGACGAAAGGAAAAATGGACGCAGATGCCAGAGGCCCAGTCCAGTCTGTCGTTCCCGTCGTATACGCTCTCGTAAGAAATGTTTGAAAAAAAAGACAAACGCCGAGTGCCAATGCAAGTCGTGGCGAAAATGCAAACGCAAATGAAAAGAGAGAAGCCGCCAACGGAAGCGCAGGCCGTCCCTCTCATGGACGCGGCGTAAAGACGCCGTGCCGGTTCTCGCCAATCAGCAGCGAAAAGAGTCGCCGCACGAGATAGTGCTCGTTCCAGATACGGCCCGCCCGCAGCGCAAAGACGTCCACAATGTCCAGGTGCCAGTCCTTAACCAGCATCGCGTCTTCCTCCGCATGCACCACCTTGTTGAACAGCACTTGCGATGGACGCGCGCCGCGCGGCGTGCTGCCGAAGCTGGCCGCCGCCGCCATCGACCCAGTCCTGCGCCGCGGCATGTAGTGCAGCTTGAAGTTTAGCGGGCCCTCTCTGCGGTACGCCTGCAGCACATCGTTCAGCGTCAACCAGTCGTCCAGTGTCCAGTCACGCCGCGGCGGCTGCTCTATCGCCGGCGGCGCGTTGAATGGCGCGGCCACAACGCTTTGCCGATTGTAAAAGTACGGCGTGCCAGGTGTCCGCCGCGGTGGCAGCGGCTTCGTGTGTGGGATCGGCTCGCTGATTTGGTGCGTGTCCGCTAGCATAATGTCTGAAAGCTCCTGGTCGACGCTGTACGGCCGCCCCGTGCGACGTTCATTCTCCAATGCGGCGAGCTCCTTAGCATCCCACATGCGAATATCCCCGTCCTTGTTGTACGGCTGCGTGTTGACTGTCACCCGTCGGCTTCCTAGCGGCTGTGGCGCTCGGTTGTCTGTGTCAAGCTGAAAGTGCTCCGCAAAAAGGCGCGTGTTATTTTGCAGAATCTCGCGCTCTGCGCGGATCTCGTCCGTCGCGCCTCCCATCGTGCTGCTGGTGAACTCGACAACCCGCCCAGGCGTCTTGGGTTTGGTGATAGGCCGGAAGCTCGACTTCGTCGGGGATACCGATTTGTCCGGCAATGGTTTGAGATCAGGTGTAATGAAGCTCGAAGACACATCCTCGTTTCCATGGTACTCGTCGAGAGGCGTCGGAGACTCGGGTTCAGATTCTGCGTCGACCTCCATGTCCGTGTCTGAAAGCGACTCTTGTGGCAGTTCCACTCGTTGTTCTGACTGCTGTCCTGACTGCTGCTCCAATTGCCGCCCCTGCTGATCTGATTGCTGTCGCTGTGAGCTTGCTTCTGCCTGGGCCTCCAGCTCGTCCTCGAAGAAGAATCGTCCATTGCCTCCTATCAAGCGATCAACTTCGAGGGCCAGCGAGGTGCGTCTTCGAGAATCTGCCTCGGCCGCTGCAACCTCTTCTGAACTCCGCCTGTCCTGGTATGTTTGCAGTGGCCTGGAATCGGGGGTTGCCTCTCTGGGTAGCTGCTGGGCACGCTCTCGCCCCAGAGCTTTTAGCTGCTTCTCGAAAAAAATGTCGCTAGTGCCTGTCATAATATCGTCCGCTTCGAGGCTCAGTGCGCGGCGAATCCGGGCATCTTCTGCCGCCGCAATCTCTTCAGCGCCCATGCTCTCCAATGCACGCGCTTGCTTCTGAGGCGGCCTCGATGCACTGGAAGAGTGCTCTGTGCGAGGCGGGGCGAGGTGAGGGTGAGAGGTGGCGAATGCCACCGTCGCCTGGCTGCGTCTCTCGCTGCCCTGCTGGCTGGGCGGATGGTTCTCGTTTCCTACAGATACATCGGCCGTATTTGCCGCATGGCTAACCCCACCGGCGAGGTTCGGCGACGTCCGCTGCAGCCGAGAAGCCGGGGTTCCCCGTACCGATGAGTCCGGAGCCTGTGCCTTGAACAATGCCGAAACATTGTCCCGGGCCCGAGCTGTATTGCTACCAAGATGGCGCCGGCTCTCTGTGTTTACTATAGTTGCTGTGCTGGGTGGAAGGCTCTCGAGTCCGTTTTCATCTTCAAGAATAGGTCTAGTGATGGCGCTGTCTGTGGTCTCTGCACCAGCCACGGCCTCTCGTTCTTGCTCTCGAGAGCTCTGAGCGAAGCCAGCACTCGCAGAGGTCGGCGTGCCTTTGTCGACAATTGATGTTGCGGCCTCAAGGTCCGCTGGAAACTGGGCCGGTGATATCAACGTCTTTTCCGCGTCCAAAACAGCTGCTGCGGTTTCCACAGTTGATCTTTCTTCAGAAGCACGTTGCTCTATGATGCGCCGCCTCAGCCTCTGTGTCGGCGAGAGCTTATGTCGGGCCGCGGGGGTTGCTTTCATTCTCTCCTCGCGCCGGAGATCGTGCTCCAGGTATCTCTGCATAGCCTCTTGCATGCTTTGCTCGTTGAACCGGATGTTCTGCTTTGAAGTTGGTGGTAGCTGGCGCGGCGGAGCGACAGGCGAAGAGAAAAAATCATCGAGGTTGAAGCGGCTGTCGCGGGCCGGTGAAGCCTTCCTTTCTGATGGCCCGTTGAGCTCGTCTTCTTCCTCGTCCAGAAGGGAGTGCTCTCGTGTGTCGCTGGCCCTTGTGTCAAGCGCTTTGAAGCTGGACAGCGCTAGGCTGCGGCGTCTCGCACTCCTTGCTGCTTCAGATGATGCGATGCGAGCAACTCTGGGGTCTCGAAGGGGTGCCGCCGCGACTGGAACTGTGGGCGCCGGGCCGGTAGACAGGGAGACAGTTTCCTGGTTTCTAGCGGCCGGCACACGCGAAGTACGCTCGGCCTCGATAGCCCATATGTCCAAGTTGTCGTCTTCCTCCTCCGAAGCATCAGAGTTACCGTGGTCACCGATGTCGATGGTGTCAGGTAAGCCACCGCCTCGTCCCTGGTCGACAGCAGGGGTAGCGACAGAGGCCATCGGCGAGGAACCTTCCAAGCCCATGTCATCAGCTTCTTTGACGGACTGTGTCTCGGCAGCAGCAGTCCCAGTCTCGACATCGTGGCCCTCTCTACTGATGTTGTTGATCATGTCCATGATCGCGTCCGATCCATATTCGGTCGAGTTGCCCTCGCTGGGCAAAACAGCTGCATTGGGTCCGGCTTCGTCCGCTTCATTTTCTGCTGCATCGGCGACGTCGTGGCGGCTCTCGCTGGGCGCGCGGGAGATCAGGTTCGTGGCAAAATTAGTAATCGAGCCGGCGACGCTATGCTCCCTAAAGATATACGATCGCCATGAACGGGCCGTACTGCTGCCCGAGTCCTGTTGTGCCTGGATACTTCGCAACGGAGTCGCACGTGACGATCTTGGCGTGGATGAACCAACACGGAGACGTTTGGCGCGAGGGGATGCCTGATCAGAGCTCGCCTCATTCTCATCGAGCTGCGCCTCTTCGGCAGTCCGTTTCTGTGGCGACACTTGTGTAAGCCTCGCGGCCGGAGTAGGTGTGGTGCGCGCAGGCGTGACGGCCGACGCCTGAGAAGATGGAGTAGGGGACGCCGACGCCGAAAGACGAAGGCGTGGAGAAATGACCTGGGCACCGCTGACCACGAGGTGCTTGATGCCGGAGAATGGCGCCAGAGCAATGTTCCAGGCGGCCTTGGATGCGGATGCCGCTGATTGAGCTGCAGATGGCGGACGCTGCGTCTCGAGTGTCTCAGCCCTGTCAGCGACGTATGTGGTCTTGTCATCAACAAGCTCATGGGCTTGTTCCTCGTCATCACTCTCGGACTCTTCCTGAACCGGCTCATTGCCAGCATGCTCTTCATCAACGAGCTCGTCACCAGCTAGCTCGTCATAGACCAACACATCCGTGGCGAGTTCGTCATCCGAAAGATCAGCAGCCGCCTCCTTGACGACTTCACCGTTGCCGCCTGGGATGGTGGCACGCTCGGTTTCGAGTGGCCTTTCCGGAGACTGGTAAGTTGCAATTGGGGATGTCGGGTGTGAGGCAGCATCCTGAGGACCAGGAGAACTAGAGTTCTGTCGAGGTGGGAGAGATGGCGAGTGTGTATCGCGGCCGACCGAGCTGCGGAACGGGCTGCGCAGGAATCCTTCGTTCTCCTTCGGCGTCGGTGGATCCGAGGTGACACTCTGTAAGGCGCGGCCTGCTCGAACAATGGGAGAGAGGCTAGGACGGAATCCTTCAGATGGAACGCGCAGACGTTCGATCTGGTCGCTGCTAGCTGCTGCATGTTGGGCCGTTGACGGGAAATTGGGCGACATGAGAGATACGGGAGTGGTGCGGCTCTGAGTAACACGACGGGAGGAGTGCTGGTGACGGCCGACATCGGATGGCGAGCCTTGGGAGGCAACAGGAGATGGGTGGCGGATAACAGGAGGAGAAGAGGCCACCTCGGTGTCCGCCCGGGTATCGGCGGCTAGCTCATCCTCGTCAAAGTCTTCTTGTGGCCGCGAAGGGGCGTCAACAGCTTTCTCGGCGGAGTGGTCTGCAGGAGCGTCAGGCAGGGCGACCCGCCCTGTGAGCTCGGCTTGCTGCTGCGAGAAATAGACCAAGTCGGTGGGTTGAGGAACAGCAGCCTCGAGCACAGACTCTGGAATCTCGGAAAATGAGTCGTCATACTCATTGTCGCGGCGTTGCTGTTGAACACGACGGCTGCCGACTGACGGCGACGGCATCTCGGCATCCGTGGCCTGAGCTGGCGCCATTGCAAGAGGCGTGCTTGGCGCGGAGGAAGCTTGTGCTCCATGGAGCGACTTGCGAGCAACGACTTTGCTGAGAGGTTCGGTCTTTTTGCGCGGTGAGACGGACTTTTGCAAAGGCGTGGAAGACTTTTGGGGGGTCTCTTTGGCTGGCGACGGCTTGACGCTGCCAGGACTGGCTCGCGTGGTGCGGGAAGACTTTGCCGTAGACTTTGGGGTAGAAGAGGCGGACTGGTAGAGAAAGTCGAGATAGCTCAGGCCATCCTGGTCCTGGTTGCTATCGGGGCCGGCGTCGAAGCGTGAGTTGCCTTGGCGGATGGACTCGAGGGTGCGGCTGACAATGCGGCTTGTCATCTCGCCCATCTCCGGCAGTTCTGCCTGTGACCGCTGGAAGCTGGTCTGTAGAGACTGCATGCCAATCATGCTAAAGTCCTCACCTTTGGCAATGGTGTCTTGGTCGCGGAGGTTGATGGTGGCACCCTCACCAGCATCAGACTGAACATCAGACGCTGCATCGTACGCTGCGTCGGATTCTGTTCCGGTATCCACCGCACCAGCAGTGGAGTCAGCATCACTCTCTCTGCGGCCTGCCGTCATGCGGGCTGGCGTCTGAACGTTGACAAGGTCAACAGACGACAGAGAGGTAAGAGCAGGAGATGCGACGTCCGTATAAAAGGCGGCAAAGGAAGTACTGATGGCTGGCGAGCGGTAGTGCTGAAGGTTGTTTATATCACCCATCTCGTTGAATGCGTTGACCTCGTCAGCGTCGCCGAGTTCATCGACTTCGTCAAGGTTTCGAGCCTCATCAACGGGTGTGTCGTTTGTCACCACGACTGGGTGCGGAGTGTCCGATGCAGCTACCGCAACGGATTGGCCGATGACCAAAGCATCTTCCTGTTCGTGCTCAGCAATGGCCGCCATCTCATCCGGGTCCAAAGCCTGGCGGCGAGGCCGGCCACGACCACGCTTTCGAGGGCGCGAGTCGGTGATGGATTCGGCGTCGCTTTCTGTCAAGGCGACGCTGGCGGCACGCTTTTGCGCGTTACTTTGCCGAGGAGCACTGCTCTGAGATAGCGTGGCCTGAGAGGCAGAACGCGCCTTTGTGGCACTGGACATGGTGCTCGCCATGGTGCTCGCCGCGGAAATCTTGGGCGTAGCTCTGCGTGTGGCCCTGGGTGTCTGCTTGATTGGGCTCAGCGGCGCCGGCGTTTCATCAAAGGCCGTAAGCTCATCAATGTCTGAGGAGTCTTCAGCCTTGGGTGTCGCAGCTCTCGGCTTGCGGCCACGTGTCGCAGGCGTCGGGAGACGCATCGGAGTGCCGGAGCGGCGAGGTCGCCCCCGCTTGGGCTTGGGCGTGGCGCGCTCGTCGTTGGATGGGCCGTCGCCGCTCTCATCGTCGGAAAGCCCACGCAGGGGTACCCTGGTTGTTGTGGTCGCGACAGCATTGGATTTGCTCGTCCCCTTTCTCTTGCGAGCGGGCGAGGAGGGCTTTGCGGGCGAGGCGCTCCGCTGGCGTCGCCGATGCGGTGTGGTCGAGGCCGGCTTCATGGGCGAGATGAGGGAGGGGATAGGAGTGGTTCTAGCAGGGAAGAGACGGCGGCTAACCTTCTCGTCGGAGTCGTTTTTTGCCTCGTCTTCCATGGCGGCGGTGCGGCTGATGCTGTCGCCGCCGTCGTCGGTCTCCACGGTGACGCGCAGCCTCTGCGGCGAGACACCGTGGCCGACATCGAGATGGAAGGTCTGCTTCCGGGGCGAGGAGAAGCGGGACGGCTGCATGCGGCTGCGGACATCCAGCGAGTACATGCTGGACGATCGTTGGCTGCGCGTGATTCGACGCGCCGTCGATGAGGAGATTGTGGCCGGATCATCGTCGACCGCCCCGGTGAGAGGGTCAGGCGAGTCCGCCACGTCGCGTGACGGCGTCTGCATCGTTGTTTGATGCAGAGAGACAAGGAAAAGAACAAGAATGGATAAGGCAGCGAAAAGCTGCAGTTCAAGCGGTCGTGGTCGCGGATGGTTAACGAAGAGAAAGAACAAAGGAAGCGAGACCTCGAAGTGGAGCATTGAAGATCCGAAAAGCTCGGACCAGGCGATTTTGCGCGGTGCTTGTTTACTACGTTTCCATGTTGGGACTAGCGTTCAACGCGCCGCCCTGGTCACGTGAATACATCCCACTTAAAGATCTTGGGTGGCGTCATCCTGCGGCTTTCAAAGCAACGGGTGTGGCGCTGCAGCTGTGCAGCAGGTGCTGCAGGTCCGACGGGAAATGACGCGGAGCGGACAACAGCGGCTGTCACCTCTGCATTGATCAGCGTAAGACAGGACCGGATGCCACGGTTACGCCGCCGCAAAGACGCCATCGGAAGACGACATCTCACGGGACTAGAAATGCGGGGAAGACCGCCTAGGAAATACTAGGCAACGCTTATGGCTTTGTAACCGCAGGCTGCGGGAGAGGCAGGAGAGCATGATCAATGGAGTGGCGAACTTGGCCTTCTTGCAAGGTAGCCGGCGCATTACCGAGGCCGCCTTTGCTGTGGATGGTGCATCAGCCTCGCCGGTGCATCTTCTTTGGTTGTTGACGCCGTACAACTGGCCGCAGATGACGTGATCGGCTTATAAACAGACACACTCGCTCTATTTGAAATCAACTTTCGGTGTCTGGAGGAGGGGCCTGTCCGTATAAGAGCATCGTCACGCTCTGGCTTTGGTGTGCTCTGGCTTTGGTATCGTCTGTTCTTGTCCAAGATATCCCCATCACCCAGCAGCCTCATCGCAGACGAGAAAGCATCCATCCTCTTCACCAATTCTTATCTCTTGTCATCCTCACCATGACCGTTAACATCACCGTCGACACTGTCCCCCGCGGCGACGTCGTCGCCCCCCTGCACTTTTACGTCCCGCCGGCCGACGGCTCGTTGCCCTTCAACAACGTCGAGGCCACCGGGGACGAGCAGCGCAACAACTACTCAGCCGAGCCGCACGACGTTCTAATCCAAGACATCCGCGGCCGCGAGGCCGAGTTCTCCAACGCCCAAGCCTCTCTCGACCGCAACTCCTTCCTGCTGGTCCAGGGCCTGCCGCCGTCCGCCGAGAAGGACTTTGTCGACGACGAGTCCATCCGCAAGAACTACTACCCCGAGGTCGAGCGTCTGCTGCTCGACAAGGTGCCCGGCGCACACCGCGTTGTCTTCTTCGACCACACCATACGCCGTGCCAAGCCCGGCCTCGACGCGCCGGGCAACCGCGGCCCCGTCAACCGCGCGCATATCGACCAGACGGCCAACGCTGCACCGAAGCGTGTGCGCAGGCACCTCCCCCCCGACGAGGCCGAGAAGCTGCTGCAGGGCCGCTACCGCATCATCAACGTGTGGCGCCCGCTCAACAAGGGCCCGCTGCAGGCATCGCCGCTGGCGTTTGCGTCGTCGGCCAGCGTGCGCGACGACGATGTCGTCCCGGTCGAGCACCGCTACAAAGCCTACATCGGCCAGACAGCCGCCATTCGCTATAGCCCCGACCAGCAGTGGCACTACATCAGCGGCATGACGGGCGACGAACGCCTGCTGCTGCAGTGCTTCGACAGCGAGGCGCTCAAGGAGGGTAGTGGCGTCCAGGGCGGCCGCCTCGCGCACACGGCTTTTACGGACCCCCGGACGCCAGCGGATGCGCCGCACCGCGAGAGCATCGAGGTCCGGACGCTTGTTTTTGGTCCGTGAGGGCGGGCTGCTGCTCAAGACGATTAATGGAACAATTGGGGCATAGTTTGCGATATGAGGGGAGGACGATGACTGGATCAGATTGTAATATGTCAAACAAGGTATTCTTTGAATTCTATAGTTCTGCCCATCATCTGATCTTGGAAATACGATTCCATTTCATGACTCCGAAACTGCCAATGTGTGCCGCCCGTCTTAACTCCAGCAAAATAGAACCAGGTACCTGCAAACCCGTGAAATCAACGGGTGGGATGGAGAGAGAAGAGGAAGAAAAGAAGAAGAGGAAGAAGAGGAAGAGGGAAAAGAGAAAGAGGAGAAGAGGAAGAGGAGAAGAGGAAGAGGAAAAAGAGGAAGAAGAAGAGAAAAGGAAAGAGAAAAGAGAAAGGAAAGGGAAAGCATGAGCTTTCAGCATGGTATAAGATATGCGGAACACAACCAAACTCCTGCAAATGACGTGTCGACCCTCTTGGCGATAATGACGTTCTCGTAAAGCGCATAGTCGTACACAACACTGACGGAGACTAGGGAAACGAACACGACAGAACGCTACCCGCCTTTCTCGCACAGAAGCTCATTGGATCCGCTTTCGCTGTGCGCGCGTGTTGCTTCCTTGCCGGCTCATAGCCGCGCCTCCTTGGCTGCTCTGCCGGCTCATTGGCGTGCCTGTTTGCAAGGACACGTTGGCTGCCGCAGACGCCGCGTTTGCTGTCACCAGACCGGGCCCGCCGACACCGCCCATACCCCCACCCCCGCTCAGTGTGACGGGCTCGTCACGCACGCTGCTGGTGGGGAGCCGGAGGTCCTTGCGCAGGTCATCCGGGTCGTCGCGCTCGTGCCGCAGGTACGCAACATAGCGGCTGTCGTGCGGCGAAAAGGCCGTGGCCTCCAGCACTTTCCGGCCGCCGTTGGCACTGTCGAAATTTGAGCCCACGCCGTGCACGCGCTCGTACAGCTGCAGCAGCTTCATCACGGCGAGGTCGGAGCTGACGTCGTCGCTCGACAGCGTTGCCGGTGTGTTGGCGTCGATCTTGGAGTGCGGCTTGGCGTAACTGTTCATAAACAGTGGCGGCATCTTCGGCTCGTTCGCTGCCAACTTCTCCAGATTGCTTGGCATCTCAAAGTTGGTCAGCGCCTCCAGCCCGACTAGCCGCTCGTCCACAAAGTTGCCCTGGTGGCCCGACCCGCCTTGCAGTTGCTGCTGGAGGTGCTGGTGGTGGCTGTTAGCACCGCCGTTGCCGCGCGTGCTGCGCGTCGCATGCGACGGCACACGCTCCATAGCGGCTGCTGCCGGAGTCATGTCACCGTCATCGTCATCTTGGTCGCCGGAGTCCGTGTCTGACGCAGACGAGATAATTTCGCCGTTACTGTTTAGCTTCGTGCGGTGCGACAGCAGGTACTTGTGCGCAGCAAGGGCCGATGCATTGTACGTCATGGCCAGCTCCTTATCTGTGAACAGCTTGTCGATGCTGTACACAGGGCCCGTCACCTTGCGATAGGCTAGGCGGTCGCCGTGCCAGAGAGGCGTTGTGCCGTTGTTTTCGGCCCGTCGCTGTGGCGCCGGCGACCCGTCATCGTCGACGCCGTTTCTCTTTCGCTTGCGGCTGTCGCCAATGCCTGAGAAATCGTCGGCCGTCTGTCGCAGACGCGTGGCGCGCTTGCTGTGTGTGCCGCCAGGGCTGGAAGGGTTGGTGATGGAGAATTGGTTGGGGTGGAGGAGGAGGGCGGAGGCGTCGGAGATCTCAAAAGCCTCTTTTTCCTTGGTCAGCCGGACTTTCTTGGCTGTGATCGCGTTCGCCAAGCGTTCCCGCAGTGTCGCCGACAGCTGCCGGTGCTCGCGGTTTGCCGTGTCGGTCTTGAAGGCATAGGTGTTTTTGTGCTCCTGCGCCTTTTTCTCATATTCAAACTGGCAAAAACGTCAGCATCAGCACAACAAATAGCGCACAACGAAAACAAGGCATAACGTCCCACACGCATCATCCACATGCATCATCCTACCTTTTGCTTGGTCAGTTCTGCGTCCCGCTCCTCTACCAGGTCCTCAATCTCCTGCAGCCACTGCTGGAAGGTCGGCCCGGCCATCTCAAGCAGGCCGCGACCGCCGCCACGGCCATCCGGGTCAGGGTCTCTGTTGAACTCGCGCTCACGATTGCTGCGGTCCTCGCCCAGGAAGTCGAGAGGCCGGTCAGCGTATGGATCGAGCCGCATGACCAGATTGGTGTCGATCTGGATCTGCTGCAGCTGCTCGCGATAGGTCATGTCGCGGTCGCGACTGAACTTCTCGGACAGCGCCGCTAGGCGGTCCGTCAAGAGCTGGCGCTTTTTGTCACGCTTCGACTGGCTTGGGCCCGGAGAGCCTGCCCGACGGTCAACAGCCCGAGCGTCTGCGTCGTTCGCCAACCCTGAGGGCAGGTGGGCGTCTGTTGCAGCCATGGTTGGAAGGGGTGGTAGCGCAATGATAAAAATGTATTCGGAGTGGAATGCGAGCTTTGAGAGAGGGCCAGCACGCCACACAAGGCTCGCTCGATAGGTAGGGATTTTCGGCAGAATGGCAGCGAGAAGAGCCTGAGACTGGGACGTGTCCTGTGATCGCCGCCAAAGCTTCGCAGTCGCTAAAGAGTCAGCAGATTGCAATAGGCGCCAGGGGGCTCTGTCTTGAGAACCTACTTCTCGAAGCAAGTTATGCTTGGAGGCCGAGACGTCTTGCAGAGAAGGGGACTGTTCAGTTGTCCTTTGCCTCGAAGCCAGAAAGCGGAGAAAAGGCCAAGGAGGCGTCCAACCGGTGACGAAACCGGACAGTGAAAAGAAGGGAGTAGAAGTGCACGCTCGACAAGGGTGTCGTCAAGCAGTCATGAGCAGAGAGATAGCAGATAGACGTCGACGAAGAACAGAAGGGGGTTTTATAAGAAGCAAGTTGGACTGCGGAGGGCAGAAGGGGAAGGGGAAAAAATGGCGACGCAACTGCCCCGGAATCAACGAGGCCCAGGCGCTTTGCGGTGTCAGGCTGGCCGCCGGCCGCCTAGCGTTTGGTAAGCCGGCAGCCAGGTGCCAAAGGCGGTGACTCCTGATTGGCTGGATTCCGGTGGGATATTAGCTGCCGGGAACGGCAGTGGATTTTTCCGACTGAGCCATTGAGACAGCATCGCACCGAGGTGCGCTGTTGATTGGTGACGAAGCTTTGCTCTTGTTCTTTAAAAGGTGTTTGAATCTTGAGCTGCTCAAAGGAAAACACCGCTTGCTTTTTCCTTTCTTTCCTTTCTTTTCCTTTCGTTCTCTTCTTCATATCTGCCTTGGTGCCCCTTGTCGCAGCATCTGTGGCGTTTGTGGCGGTGCATCTCGCTAAAAATCCCACTTTCGCCCTGGCTGTCATCGACATCCAACGCTGGTCCGAAGACTGCGGAGACAGCTTGGAACGCACGAACCACAGTATTTGACACTCAATGGAGAACCTATCCATTTCAGATCCGCCGCCGCCTGGCGGGCCCGGCGGACCCCAGCTCCGGCCACCCACACAGCAACCACAGCTGCCGGCGCAGATGTTCACAACGGCCGCGCAGCTCCTCGACTTGACGGACAGTACGTGACGGAGAGACGAGAGAAAGACCGAAACGGCAAGCAGGACTGACACGGGACTCAGAGAAACTGGTGGTTGTGCTCCGTGACGGGAGAAAGGTGCTCGGCGTGCTGCGCACGTGGGATCAGTTCGGTAGGTACTGCCTTTGGACGCAGACGAGTCGTTGCGACACCACGCTGACAGACGTCCAGCCAACTTAATATTACAAAACGCTGTCGAGCGGACATTCCTGCCGCCAGGCTCATTCGACGCGGCGGCGGTGGCCGAGAGTGCGGCGCGGGGCCACGGGCTGTACTCTGACGTGCCGCGCGGCACGTACTTGGTGCGAGGTGAGAACGTGCTGCTGCTGGGCGAAATCGACCTAGACCGCGAGGACGAGCCGCCACCGGGCCATGACAAGATCGACGCGGAGCTGATGGCGGAGCTGGCCAAGGCGAAGAAGGCGGTCGACAAGGTGGCAGACAAGGCACGGGTCAAGAAGCTGGCAGGTCTGGGCTTCGAGGGCGAGAACCTGGGCGAGGTTCTTCTTTAGGAAGGGGGAGAGCAGTTGGGAAGACACTATGGCGGCAGTGACGGCGCAGATTCTTCACCTGCCCCAGCAAGCCGAGTGGCGAGACAAAACGAGGCACCAGAAAAGTCGCGCGTCTCACGAGAGGGCCTGTCTCGCAGAAGCTTGCGTATGTTTTTGCTTTACAGTCGCGGACCCAAGAAGCCCCATGTTTTGAGCCGAAGAGGGCGCGGTCAAAAAGAAAAGGACAAGGAAAGGAAGGGAAAATATAATTAATTCTCTGGCATATTGACCACCTCGGATAACTACAGTATCTCTTCCTTCATCCCCCTACTACCGCTGAGAAGCTCTCTTCCTTCATCCCACACATACCCGCTGAGAAGCTGTCTTCCTTCTCCCCCCTACATACCGCTGAGAAGCTCTCTTCCTTCTCCCCTACATACCCGCTGAGAAGCCCTCTACCTTGGCATTCCACTCTGCCGGGAAGTGCGGCCCTGGTGATCCATCCCAGCCGCCCGCCAGCATGGCCACCGTCTGCAGCAGCCCACCACTGCTCGGCATGTATGGCGTGGCGACGCGCTTGCCGCCGATGGGGTAGCCGGCGTCGTCAAAGGTAAAGTTGGGGTGCATCAGGTAGGAAATGGCCTGCTGCACGTCGCCCAGGCGCAGCGCGTTCATGGCCAGCATGGGAAAGTCCCAGCCGAAGCTTTCGTCAAACTGCCACCGCTCGCGGATTTTGTCGGCCGTGTTCTTGACAACGGTCAGGTCGAGCGCGGCACTGGTGCTGTTGGCAGGCTGTGCCGGTGGCGGAGGCAGCCAGCCGTAGATGCCGGCCATGGCAGGGTGGTCGATTGTAGTGGCCGGGTCCGTCCACATGTTGGGCACGCCCTCGTACACAGTGAAGGTGCCATTGGCCACCGGCAGCGGCGCCAGCTTGTCGCGGACGTCAGTCCACTCTTTGGGCACGACGGCGCTCTGGCGCTCTTTCCAGCGGATGGCCACGTCGAGGCCGAATCGCCAGTAGGCCAGCTCAAAAGCCGGGTTGACGGTGGTATTGGGGTTGCCGGTCTCGGACACGACGTACAACGGAGGACCTAGGTCGTAGTGGCCGGTCGCCCCGTTGAAGAAGGCAAAGGACGCCATGAAGTCGGCCGTGGCCGTGACAACGGCGTCCCAGCTGTGCAGCGTCGACACGTTGGGGAACGCGCGGTAGTACAGCTCGGCAAAGTACAGCGGATGCGGCTGCTGCCAGATGAGCAGCGAGTTGATCTCGCCAGGTGCGCTGCGACCAGTCGGGTCGGTCATCTTACCCCAGCGGGCACCCTGGTAACCCTGCAGCCGGGCGCGGTCGAGGGACGACGGCAGGAAGCGGTTGTAGAAGCCGGGCAAGCTGCGGTCAAGCAGGTCAAAGTGACCCCAGCGGGCAAAGTGGGCGAGGTGCCAGAAGACCATTTCAAGCTGGTAGTCTGTCAGAATGGTGTCGAGGCAGAGAGGGAGACGAAGGAATGAACTTACATGGAACTTGCCATACCAGCCGTTGTTTACAAGGCCTACAGGTCAGTGAGTGGGCTAGAGAGTAGAGAGGGGAGAGAGAGAAGAGGAGAAGGGGGGAAAAGAGGGGAGAGAGAGAGAGAGAAGAGCGCCGTCATACCAGATTCTAAGCCGTTAGCATCACACGTAACGCACACGGATCCGCCAGAAGCCACCAATACTCACCCTGTGGTGGATCCGTCGCCGCCGAGTTCACAACCGTTAGGTACTGCGACAGAATCGTGCGCCGCTGCAGCTCGCGGGCCTCGGACGCGTTGCTGGCCGTCAGGTCCACAAAGGCACCCGTGGTCCAGTAGTTCTCCCACCAGTCCTGCGAGTCCGCCACCACGCCGCCGTAGGACGTGGGCACAAAGTCGCCCCGGTTCGAAAAGGCCACGACAAACAGCAGGTCCTTGGCGTTGCGCGTGTTCAGACGGTAGCGCCCGCGCGTGCCCGGCAGCGGGCCGGTGACGCGGGCATTATTGTTCCACTGCAGCTGCAGCGTGTAGGACGTGGTGTTGATGCGGTTGGTGCCGTCGTTGCTCTGCAGCGTGCGAGTGACAGTTCCAAAGAACGGGTCAAAGTACGCGTCAAAAAGCTCGTCGTTGGCGCCGGCGGACGCGCTCCGGAAGACGCCGACGTACGGAGCGTCGAACTTATTCGTGTCCGGGTAGGGAAAGTCCATGAAGAGCCCCAGGTCGCCCGTCCCCAGCAGGTCGGATGTGATGCTGATGGCAATCATGTCCTGCTCTGGATGCGCCCACGTCTCCACCTCGACCTTCTTGTTCTTGTACACGAAGCTCGAGGTCAACCCGCCAGTCCAGAGGTCCAGCTCCTGCTTGGCCTGCGTCAGGTCGGTCTCGGCCACCGTGGCGTTGCCAAAGTCGAGGCCGATCTGCGCCAGGTTGAGCCGCTGTGGGTTCTGGATCAGCCACTGAGAGAGGTTCGGCTGCGCCGCGTTGGGCTGGTTGTAGTTGACGGGGCGGCCGTGCGTGGGCCAGTCGACACCGCGGAAGTCGGCCGGCGACGACTGGTTGGCCGACGTCGGCAGGCTGAAGTTGTGCCAGCCCCACGACGATAGCGTCCCAAATGGTGCAAAGGTCTGTAGCCCCGTGATGTCGGCGCCAAAGGCCAGATTGCCGTTGCCTACTTGCAGCGGCGTCGTCTTCGAGGTGGCATTGCGGCGCACGTTGAACGACTGCACGATTTTCCTCCGAGGCAGTGCGGACGTTTCGCCTAGAGACAGCGATGTCAGCGACGCCACAACGACGCACAGCAGAAGACGCATGGCTGAGGTGATGCTGGTGCTGGTGGCGATACTGATGGCGATGCTAATGGCGATGCTTATGGCGATGCTGACGCGGATGGCGATGGTGGTCCAGGCGACATGGGCAGTGGAAGAGAATGACGACGCACCAGACAGACGTCAACGGCGCCCAAGGCAGATAACGGGTCCATGGGCGGCACGACTATGACCTCGTCGCCTTGGAGTTGTCCGCGCCTCGCCGCTCCATTGTTCCACTTAGCCGATGGTCATCACTCAAATGCTGCAGATGTCATGGTCTGCGCGCGGGGTCAGGGCAGGAGAGGTTGCACTCTGTAAGCTCCCCGTTATCAAGCTACTCTTCCTGTGGTAATGTTAGTCCGGTAGAATTGCCTTTTGCGCATGTCGATCTGCCTATCTCCCCCGCCTTGATTGAGGCTATTCGGACAATTAGGTGCCGAGTGGGATTTACCATCGTCACGGGCAGAAGATGAGCACAGTGTCTGAGTAGCTCGAAGGAGATCATGGTGCCGTTTCCTGGTTCGTCGTATGTTGGAGACCTGGTGAAGTTGTTGTCAAGAGTTGGATAGATAGTTGTTTTGACTGATGGGTTGAATTCGTATTCTTTTTGTCGACTTATTACAGAAAAATCCAGAAATCCATGCAATGAACAATACCACCATAGAAGAGACAATAAAAGCAGAAGCCAGTCGACGAAATATCAGAATTTAGAGATTACTTTCCATAGACACAATGTTGGCTGTCGTGTATCGTCGAGATATGCATGCAGTCTTACTAGCGCCACAATTCAGCCACACTCCGTCCTGGCAACGGACCCAAAACGGCAACAACGTAAACATGCCAACAGCCTCGCAAGTTACCCCCCACAGTCGCCGCCTTCTTTAACTACCACCTCTCGCCGCCGTCGCCGATCTGCATCACTGTCGTTCCTAAAACAAGCAGTGGTAGAATTTCTTCTTCTTTTCGTTTCCTTCTTCCGCTCTTTGTCGATCTTTTCGTCGCTCTTCTCGTCCGTCCTTCTCGTCCCGCCTCCATCGACATGGCTTCTCTCTTGACCACAGTGTACGCAGCTGCCCTTCTCCTCTTCCATCCATCCTGCTTCGCGCATCTACTCTTCTTCTTCTAACAGCTGGCAGAAACCAGCGGACGCGCAACCAGTTCCGACCACGGGCACCCGGCAAGGGCGGTAACACCAGCTACCAACTGCGCCAGTATGCCGAGGCAACACTGGGCGGCGGTAGCTTGCGCAAGGTAGTCAAGCTTCCCGAGGGGGAGGATGAGAACGAGTGGCTGGCTGTGAATAGTAAGTCCGAAGCTCCTGATAGGTGGCCGGAAGGAAGAAGCAATGGGTGGCCGGAAGAAGAAGCATACTGACACTGCCGGCCAGTGGTCGACTTCTACAACCAAATCAACCTGCTGTACGGCGCCATCACCGAGTTCTGCTCGCCGCAGTCGTGCCCTGAGATGAAGGCAACAGACGAGTAGGTCAGAATGATGGACCGCATTGCGAATAACCGAAAAAAATGCATGCTGACAGCACAGGTTCGAGTACCTCTGGCAGGATAGCGACAACTACAAGAAGCCCACCAAGATGCCCGCGCCCGCCTATATCGAGCAATTGATGGCCTGGGTGCAGAGCACCATAGACAACGAGGCCGTCATGCCGAGCCGCATCGGCGTGCCCTTCCCCAAAAACTTCCCGTCGCTGATGAAGCAGATCTTCAAGCGCATGTACCGTGTCTACGCACACATCTACTGCCACCACTACCCCGTCATCCGCGAGCTTGGCCTGGAACCCCATCTCAACACGAGCTTCAAGCAGTATGTGCTCTTCATTGACGAGCACAACCTCGCAAGCGGCAAGGATTTCTGGGGCCCGCTGGGCGACCTGGTCGAGAGCATGCTGCGGAGTGACTGAGGCGGTTGCGTGGATGGAGCGACCAGAGACGGGGCGCAGTCATGTCTGCTTCTCTTGCGCGCTCGTGGTCCTTGCTTCTGTGATTCTTCCGTGGACCGGAGGAACAGCTACTATGCTTTTGCAGTCGTCTTGGGCTTTTTTTTGACGAGCTTTTACATTTTAATTGGCCGGCGTTTTCGTTTCGTTGGACGAACGAAGGGACTCATATCATTGGTACTTGCAAAACTATATTCTATTCCGTCAGTGTTGCCGTGCGATCGATAAAGGTGGCTTGCGTTTCCTTGGACGCAGATGGAGGCCTTCAAGTGTGCCGCGTCGTGGTCTGGTGAGTGATTTATTTCCGTGTAGCCAAATTTTACATTTATTTTCACATTAAATTTAATACAAAACTCCTGCCTTAGGCAGAAACGCCCTAGTCGGAAACGAGGGACCGGTTCCTTCCACTCCCCAATTCCCGAGGAAAGCTCGTTTTTTTGGGTTTCGGTTTTGACACCTCTCGCGCAACTGCACCCACGGCCGACCCTCGTTCTTCATCGACAACCACTCATTGTCGACGCTCGACTGTCTCGGTCTCTTGAACTGCTCCCTCTACTTTCGTTACGATTTCCACAATGCTGTCGAGGCAGGCAATGTTTGCGGCCCGGTCGGCTGCCACGGCCTCTTCTCGCCGGTCCGTTGTCGCCGCAACGCCGGCCCTGACGCGCGGCTTTGCTGCTGCCGCACCCCCCACGGATGTCCTGCCCCCAATCTCCCTCTACGGAATTGACGGCACCTATGCCACAGCACTGGTGAGTTCTTGTTTCTTTCGGCTCGATTTTGGCCTGGACGTTCCGGAAGCCCCCCTGCAAGACTGACATGTTCCCCCCCCTTCCTTCAGTACACTGCCGCTGTCAAGACGAGCACGCTTGACCCTACGGCCAAGGCGATTACTGCTCTCAGCAACCTGTTGGCCAAGGACAAGAAGCTGTCGACCATCCTGGCGACGCCGACACTGTCAACGGCGGACAAGAAGACCATTATTGCCGAGCTGCAGAAGGCCACAGGCAGCGCGAGCCAGCCGACGGTGTCGCATTTCCTGACGACGCTGGCCGAGAACAACCGGCTGGGCCTGCTGGGCGACGTGGCGGCCAAGTTTGGCGAGCTGATCCGGGCGGCGCAGGGCGAGGTCGAGGTGGTGGTGACGAGCGCGCAGGCGCTCGACGGCAAGACGCTGGGCCGGCTGGAGGCCGCCGTGGCCAAGTCGCCGTACGCTGGCGGCCAGGGCAAGAAGCTCAAGGTCGTCAACAAGGTCAACCCGGACATCCTCGGCGGCCTCGTGGTGGAGGTTGGCGACCGGACAATCGACCTGAGCGTGTCGGCCAAGGTGGCCAAGCTCAACAAGCTGCTGACGGACAACCTGTAAGGGGAGAAACGAACGGCGATCGTCTGTGAGAACAAGGGGCAGGGGGAGAGAAGGGAGAGAGAGGAGGGGGTGGAAGCGCAGAGATAAGCTGTACAAAAACCAAAGCTGCTAGAGACCCCCAGTTCCCGCGTGATCTTGTCTACCTTTTCTCTTGTCATTTTGGTGAAAGCTAGCTGCTAGAGGAGACAGGCAGAAAGGAGCGGGCAATCGGGAAAGCAAGAATATGAACCAGCATCTAGCCTCACTGTTCAGCGTGATCCGTCTGCCGGTACTCCGTACACGCATGTACACACACGTACACAAGGAAGCGGAACGCGTGTATTTGCTTTTAATATATACTTTGACTCTATCCAACACAAAGAAATCCAGCAACAGCGCCCGTCTCTGGACAGCAACAGCGCCCCGTCTGGATACAACCTTCTTCTACTTCTCCTTGTCTGCCTGCGCCTCAAACTCGTCCCACTGCGCGAACCCGTCCGCGGTCTTGGTGCCTTTGAAGCGCTCCAGCTGGTCTGCAATGTACCGGTGCAGATGCTGGTCCGCCTGCTCACGCTCGCGCAAGCGGTCCGGGTTGTGGAAAAACATGGAGCCTGAGCGTGACGTCCGCCGGCTGATGCGCAGCCGCAGCTCGTCCTCACCGTCCTCACTGGCGTCGCCATTCTCGACGGCTCCGCCATTGACAAGCTCGCCTTGGATGGTGTCCCCATCGTCGTTTGAGTGCGTGCCGTCGTCCGTGCCAACGTAAAAGTCGCTGCGCGCGCCGAGCGACCGCGCCGTCGACGACCGCCGGAGGCGCGGCGCCGATATCACAGACGCCGATCGCGGCGTGCCTGCCTTTTCGTGGCGGTGGAAGATGTCGTCAAAGTAGTGGTCCATCGCTGCCGACGGTGTGCGTGGGGTCTGCGGCAGGCGGCAGGTCACGCCGGTGTCGTGGATCATGCGTGCGAGGAGGCCCGTCCAGCCGCACTGGTGCGTGGCACCAAGACCGCGGCCGGTGTCGCCGTCAAAGAACTCGTAAAACCAGAGGTTGTCCTTCCACAGCGGGTCGAAGTCGAGCAGGTCATTTCCGGCGTTGATGCTCCGCCGCCCGTCGTCGCCGCGTGCGTACAGGTGCTGTAGCCGGTGCTGCAGCTCCTCGGACACGTGGCCCAGATGCATGTAGTCGCCAGAGCCGACGGGGCACTCGACCTTGAGCGACTCGCCAAAGAACATATGGAACCGCTGCAGGGACTCGACGAGCAGGTAGTTGACGCAGATCCACACAGGGCCGCGCCAGTTGCTGTTGCCGCCAAAGAGGCCGCTGTCGGAGTCGCCGGGAACGTAGCTAACAGCAAACTGTTGACCATTCACCTCCATGGAGTACGGGTTCTTCTTGTGGTACTTTGAGAGCGATCGCACGCCGTGGTCGCTGAAGAACTCGTCCTCGTCCAGCATGCGCTCGAGCAGGCGGACCAGGCGCTCCTTGCTGACGATGGACAGCAGGATGCGGTTGCCCTTGCCCCGCTTGCGAATGGAGGCCATGTTGCGCTCTGCAATGTCGCAGCGGTTGTTGATAAACCATTCGACGCGGCGCTTGAAGGATGGCAGGCGGTTGACCAGCTCCGGCTCCAGAGTCAGCGTGGCGTACATGGGGATAAGGCCAACCAGGGAGCGCACGGGCAGCTGCTGGATCCAGGGCCCGCCCCAGGAGATGGCGTCGTAGTAGAAGCCGTCCTCGTCGTTCCACAGAGAGGCTTCGTCCTTCTCGCCCATGCGGAAGGTCATGGCGTCGCTGATGAGGATAAAGTGCTCAAAGAACTTGGTGGCCATGTCCTCGTAGATGCGGCGGTACTTGGCCAGCTCCAGGCAGATATTGAGCATGCTCAGGCAGTAGAAGGCCATCCAGCCGGTGCTGTCGGCCTGTTCCAGCACGCCGCCTGTGGGTAGCGGCTCCGAGCGGTTGAACAGGCCGATGTTGTCGAGTCCCAGGAAACCGCCCTCAAAGACGTTTTTGCCGTCCTGGTCCTTACGGTTCACCCACCAGGTGAAGTTGAGCAGGAGCTTTTGGAAGACACGCTCGAGAAAATCGAGGTCTTGGCGGCCGTAGATCTTGCGCTCTATCTTGAACACACGGAAGGTAGCCCAAGCGTGGACGGGCGGGTTGACATCGCCAAAGTTCCATTCGTAGGCAGGCAGCTGTCCGTTGGGGTGACAGTACCACTCGCGCGTGTAGAGGTCGAGTTGCTTCTTGGCAAACTCGGGATCAATCATAGCTAGGGGGATGCAGTGGAAGCTGGAGTCCCAGGCAGCGAAAAAGGGATACTCCCACGAGTCAGGCATGGATAGGATGTCGTCGCAGTGCATGTGTTTCCACTGCGAGTTCCGGATGGCCTTGCGATTGGGCGGCGGCGGCGGCTGGGTCGGATCGCCGTTGGCCCACTGGTCCCAGATGAAGTAGTAGTGTTGCTTGCACCACATCATGCCAGCAAACGCCTGGCGCTGGATGTTGCGCAGATCGTCGGTCATGGGCAGAGGACTGATGCGATAGTAGAAATCGTCAGCCTCCTCACGCTTGGCGTCGATGATGTTGTCGACCTCCTCCTCGTCCAAGAACGTCTCGCCGCGCTTGGAAAAGCGGAAGCGGACCACAGCACACTCGCCGGGGCCGACGCCACCGGCCTCGTTAAAGGAAAACAAGCCGGCAAACTTGGTGCCTGTCCTGGCCGGGTTGACGGCGGCCTTCTCGCCGTCGACAATGTAGCGGTGGAAGGCGTCCTTGACGTACTCGGACGTGTTCTCGCCTCCGTATAGTTCGGCAAAGTTGGTGTCGTTGTCGGTGAAGAGCAGTTCCGGCTCGACGTCCTGGTCGCTGGGACCGACACCCGGCGACGGCGCCATGAGCAGGTAGCGGTCGCCGAGGGTCGGGTGGCTGGACTTGACGAGGTTTTCGCCGTGATATTGAATGGATGGCTTCTGGTCAGCATCCTCGCGGCCCCAGGCCCACGTGTTGCGGAACCAGAGGTGGGGGATGATGTGCAGAGGCGCAGGATCGGGGCCGCGATTCCAAGCCGTGACACGGAAGACAAGGGCGTCAGGGTCGTCGTCCTCTTTGGCCGTCTCAATGTAGATGTCCCAATATCGGTTCTCGGCAAACACGCCCGTGTCCAGGATCTGGTATTCACGGTCCTGCTTTCCGCGGCGGGCGTTCTCTTTCAGGAGGTCATCATAGGGGAAAGCGGCCTGCGGGTACTTGTAGAGGTATTTCATGTAGGAGTGCTAGTCTGTCAGTCGGGGAACACGTCACATCATAGCAAGGGCGGGAACCACATACAGTCTGCGAAGATGTTAGCAGGGCAAGGTCAGAGTAAAAAGAAAGGGGGTGGGTGGGAGCAAACGCACCGGAGTGTTGTCTAGGTGGAAGTGGGCTTCCTTGATACTCTCGCCGTGGTTGCCCTGGGGGTTGGATAGGCCAAAGAGGCGCTCCTTGAGCAACGGGCTGGCTTTGTTAGGCAGCTGACAGGGAAACGAAGCAGACTTGTGTAGACACGCACTCTTTCTCGTTCCAGAACGCAAAGGCAATGTTCTCGAAGCCGTGGGAGTCGCACACACCGGCGATGCCGTCCTCGCCCCAGCGGTAGGCACGCGACCTTGCATGATCATGCGGAAAGTCTGCAGGTAAGACAGGAGACAATAAAAGGGGACGATAGTGAGGGAGAGAGACTCACGACTCCATGCATCGCCGTCGGGGCTGTAGTCCTCACGCACTGGTTCGTTAGCTGGCCATCGGTACAAGAGGTCGCGTGCAGCCGATCGAGGTTCGCCATCGACAACTACCAGCCGGGTCCAGACAGTTTGGAGCTGCCATGCATACCTGTTGCCCATTGCCGCTCTGACACGTATGGTCCCCATTTCTTCCAGTACTTTTCCCGTTTGCGGTCTTCTTTCAGGCGCTTTTCCTCCTCGGTGAGGTACTCGTAGCCGTCGACGAGAACCATTGTGTCGTTGCGAGGGACCGGAAGTTGGAGGCTGGAGGAAGGACGGAAGACAAGTCGAGGAGCAACAAGGAGCTGTGAGAATCAACGGATTTTCTTCGGTTGTCGTCACTTTGTCCTTTGCGCTTCTTTTGACTTGGTGATCTAGGGCCGCCCAGTGCCTGGAACTAGCGCAAATAAGGCAAAAAGGTAAGCTTAAACCCCAGATAAGGCAAACAAGCTTCCGCTCCTATCTGCTGCAGTGCTCTTGCTATTTCCTGCCGTTCATATTAGGGGGGCGACAGCTCTTTCCGTTTCTGCGAGAAAGAGAGCGAGGCGGTGAAAACAGCCGGCCGTGACGTCAGCCGAGACAGCACTGACAAGCACTGATTTTACAGTACCTACCGCCATGGTTAGTGCGCTGGTCAGGGTCGTTGCACGTTCAGTGAGAGCATCTGGTTAGACATGTCTTTGGCCACGGAATATGGAATGGAAACAAAGTAAAAATTTAGAAAAGCGCTGTTCGGCTGCCACGACATCTCCTGGTCCGCTCGCCGCATATCAATACTGTATGATACAGGACATTACAAAATACGATGCCTGCGTCTGCTTTTCTCCGCTCGTCCCCTCTGCCGCCCCGGCTACAGATTACTCTATAACTTGGCCCTAGCAACTACTCCTGGCCCGGTCGCTTCTTGGTTCAGCACCACATCCCCCGTCGGTACGCCGTCGCCGAAGAAGATCACCTGCACGGTGAGGTCGTCCCTGGGTCTGTTAGTGTCCGGCAAGCCATATGGGGCGGGGAGGGGACGGGCGGCAGCCTACCTGTATCGTCGCGAGAACGGGGCCGGCAGCGTCAGCAAAGCCGACACCTGTTCCTCGTTCGAGCCACCCAGTGCGTTGCGCACAAGGTGTGTGGCCGCGTTCCCGTCCTTGACCACGAATCGGTCCTTGTCGTTGGGCGAGATGCCCCACTGCTGCAGCCGGATCGGCATGCGCTCGTTGTGCTTGTTGCTGTCCTTGGCCGGTGCCTCGACCGGCAGGGAGCCGCTTGCTTTGCGGCCAAAGGCCTTGGCCCATGCCGATCCTAGCGCCGAGCTGCTGCTGGTGCCGGCCGCCACGGACTCGGCCTTTGCTTGGGCTTCGATCCACTTGCCCACCAGCCCCACGGCCTCCTCGTTCGTCAGCATCTCCCACAAGCCGTCCGTGGCCATGACGATGAAGTCGCCGTTCTCCGGCTCGATCTTGGTTGTCGTGACCACTGGCTCGGCCGTGACGTACGGTGGCGTCCGGATCAACGGCGACTGACTGCGCGCAAAGAACGAGCTGCGCAGCCGGTCGCACACGTCGCGCTTCCATTTGTAGACGGCATCGCCAAAGGCGCGCGTGGGCTCGAGGCTACCAAGCACGCGACCACTCCGAATCACATGGTCTTCGTTGGGATGCAGCTTGCGCAGCCGTGCCTCCTCGTCGGGGTTGCTGCCAGTCTGGTCGACAGACAGCGGCGTGGCCGTCCACTTGCCCGACGCTGAACGCCGGCCCAGGACGGCGCGCGAATCGCCCGTGCACGCCACACGCAACAGCTTGGACTTGCTATCATAGAAGGAGAGCAGCGCGCAAGAGCCCGACAGCGCCGGCGCCAGCATCTCGGCTGCTACTAGCTTGGATTTTTGGCTGAGCACCTTCTCGGCACTCCTGTGCACAATCTCGTCGTCGAGCCGTGTAAATGCTATCTTGATCGCGCCCTCAATCGCGTCTGCCGGCGGGCCCGTGTCGCTGGGTGCTGCCTTGTAGGTGTCGTTCAGCTCGCTCGCCACATACTTGATGAGCGCCTGGCGCAGCTTGGCAGATGTTGTCCAGCCCCTGCCGACGCACGTTAGTGACAAGTGAAAAAGTGAAAGCATGTTTGCCGTCTCTCGATCTGGCTTCACTTACGAGTGCCCGTCAAAGACCCCCCAGAACATCCAGTCCGACGTGTTCGTGCCGGTCGTCGTCTTGATTGGCACCTCCACAATCTTTTCGGCGTGGTCGTCCTCGATGGGGTCATTGCTGGCCAGCTGCACCAGGTCGTAACGCAGCACACCCTTGCCACGGCGAATGCCGTACGACTCTTCATTCTTACGCAGCCGTTGCGTCACCTGGTCAGGGCCTAGCATCTCGAGCACGCGCCGTCCGGCGTCGTCAGTCAGCTTGGATATGGGGCCATCGCCGATCAGCGTACCGGTGCTGAGCTCGTTGGCGCCAACCACCAGGACATTGCGCGTTGCCTGCGAAGAGTCGGCTGTCATGGCTGTTGGTGTGCCGCCGGTCGTGCCCGAAGCTGCGAGAGAACTGCCAACGGAGGCTTTGGTTGAAAACGGCGCCTGGCTGCCGGTCGCCGACTCGCCCTGGTAGGCGTAGTATGCACCGTAGCCGACGAGTCCTGACACGAGCGCCACAGATAAGCGGCGGACGTACATGGAGGAATGGAGAGGCTCATTCGGGAGGGGCGAAGAGGAGGACGAAACGAATGCTGGCGGTAGCGAGGACGACGGCGGAGGCGGTGGTGAAAGCGAGAGCCTGAACAGGCGCGGCGGCGCAAGAGCAGAGGATGTCGACGAAAGACACCGCAGCTGCTGGCCGAGGATGTGGTAGTGCCGGTGGCTGTGGGGGTTATGGTGTGCTACTGACTGCAGGAAGAAGAGCGCGGCCGAGCGGCGGTTGGTGCGCGACAGGCCACGGGCCGTGTGCTGACAGGTCGTCCGGAAGGCTTGGACGGTGGCACGACGCATGAGGACGGTGAACAGCCGGCGTCGGATAAGTGAAGCGCGGGAAAAAAGTGAGAGGGAGGGGGAGAAGCGGAACGGAGAGAAGTGCCGCGGGAGAGGCAAAAGCAGGCACGGATAAAGCACGGCCGAGGCGATCGCTGCCCGAGTTGTGACACGAGCGGTATGTCCAGTCCGCAAAACGATGCGGAAAAGGAGTGTTAAAGGTTGGAGGGAGGAATACAAAGACAAATGATGGTTGTGCCTGTTGTTGGTTGTCGTGGTTTCGCCTTCGTTGTGTTGGTGACGGTGGAGGGAAGGTGGGGAGCAACGCAACAAGGCGACGAGGCAAAAAAGGCAAGGCGCAGGGCAGCTGCAAGGAGGATAGCCCCACCGGGACACTGGTGCGCTGTACCCCACTATCGTAAGCCAGCGTAGGGGCCTGCTGTCCGCCACTACTAGGGGGCAAACGCACCTGGCTCACTGGGCCAGTGTCAGTGGCCTCAACCTCGGCTTAAGCCCCTGTAAATCGAGTGACCAACAAGCCTCATCCTTGCGAGTTGCGACAACCAGCTCTGTGCCCCCCCAGCCTTGCCTCTAGGACAGGAACAGGACGGCAAAAACTGAACAGCGTTGGCCGGCTAGCTTCTCTCCTCCCACCTATAAGTGGTGGACAAACGGTCGCCTCCTACTTATGGCTGCCACGCCTGCTGCCGACCAGACGGGCACATTGCCGCCGAACCGGTCAACGGCCGGCCAGTTCGAGGCCTTTGACCGGTTTCCATGGTCCAAGCACCGCTCGTTCTTGGTATGTGTAGGGAGATATGGGGGGGAAGGTGCAAGGGAAAGGGACGGAACAGGATGCTGACAGACAGCTCGCCCTTGTCGAAACGCTCGGCGGGCCTGACGCCTTGCACCCCAACCCAACACACGAGGGCAGCGCAACCTTTTGCCGCACAGTCTTCTTTCGGCGCCAGACCGGCCGCCGCGTGGACCTGACCAGCTACAACTCCTTCCTGGAAGCCAACCGTGACGCCTACCCGTCCATTGACCGACGGCTGCTGCGGGCCCTGTATGTGGCGGCGGCCGAGACCGAGGAAGGCGAGCTCGGCCTCGGGAGCCTCTCGCTAGGAGACGAGGAGGCTGCGGCAGCCGCAAGAGAGGCCTCCATCTCCTCTGCCAGCACAAGCCGGAGCCGGCGGATTGTCGAGGCCGTGGCGGCCGGCCCGGTGATCAACGCTTTTGACGGCACGGCCACGCCGCCGATCCTCGGCACCAACGGCACCGGAAACGGCGCGGGGGTGGAGAAGGACGTCCCACCGTGGCAGCGCAGCGCACCCAGGAGCGAACTCCGCGTGCCACGGAGTGTGGCGGTGCCACAAGACGGCGCTGCCGGCGCCCCCGGTGACGCGCCGTACTCGGACAAGTTTGCCAAGATTGTCGAGGCCATCCAGACTGGCAAGCAGCCCGAGGGCATCCGCGTCATCCCGGACACGGTTGTTCGGCAGGAGGTAAGAGGACACAACGTCGGCGTTCGTGCTGTTTCGGATAGCGGCGGCTAACATCCGGTGGCGTCCAGGGAATCACACCCGTCGGAAAGCTCCAGGCGCCGCGCAAGCCGTGGGAAGCGGCGGTGACCGGTACACCAACCGAGTCGCCATGGGCCAGTCTTCTGGGCTCGGCCGAGACCGCGGGTGCTGCGCAGCAGAACCTGCAGGGAGCAGCCAGGAGCATCTCGCAGCTGGACGCCGATTTCCCACCACCACCGTCGCCGTTAAGCGAAGCGACGCCGGCGGCCGAGACAGGAGCCGGAGAAGGAGCAGGATCCGAGGCCGGGGCAGAGAACGGACAGGACGAGGCCGAGCCGTCCACAGATGGGCAAAGATGAGTGGCACGAGAAGAATGGCGTAACTAACGGCAGCGGACAGTCCATCCTCGCCAGGCATATATATAGTGTTGGTATTGCGCCGATACCCCTTTACTTTTTGTTACGAACTGTTTATCATATTTGCATTGTCTACTCCCTGCCAAAACACGTCGTCCCTCTCCTGTTATATGTACAAAAATGTGCGTCAAGAGAGACAAGCCGAAGAAAAAGAGACGAAAAACAGCAAACGGACAAGAGACCGCAAACATTGTTTTGACTGAGATTTTTTTGACTGGTGTCGATTTTTGTCTTCCCTTATCGTCTTCCTCACTTCGTTGACTGGGCCGCGCGCTCTCCTTTAGATGCCGTATGCCACTTGGCCCAGCGGCTTGTCTTCGCCGGTGCCGGGCGCCATGAAGTTTGTCTTGGGGTTGCCCGATGCCTTGGCGGCCGAGCACCGTGCCATTGTTGGAGAGCTGGATGAGGTTAGTTTGGGCAAAGATTACCAAAAGAAGGACGGCACGCGCCACGCGGAAGAAAACGTACCTTCTTGAGATCGCATCCGTAAAGTAGAAGTTGTCAATCACCTTGGTCAGCGGCGCTCCCGTTGCCTTGCTGCCCTTGTTCTGATCCACCAGCTGCACCCTGCTCAGCTGCTTCAGCGCGACTGGCTCGACCACATCGTACACTGCCAGCGCCGGGCTGATCTCCACCATGCGATCCCGGAGCTGCGCTACGTCGTCGTATGCCAGCGGCACATCCAGGAACTCGCTTGCCGCTCGGATGATTTTCCAGTCCGTGCGAGCCGCGCCCGGCAGGCCCGTTGCCGCCCGTGTCTGTTGCACGCGGCCCTCGGTGTTGACGTATGTGCCTGACTTCTCCGTGTAGGCAGCGCCTGGCAGCACAACATCCGCCAGTTGCGCTCCCCGGTCACCGTGGTGGCCCTGGTACACCACAAAGGCATCCTTGGGAATGTCCGCCTCGCTGATCTCATCGGCGCCCAAAAGCCAGATGAACTTGGGCTTGGTCTCAGCCACGGCCGGCGACGGCGGCACGAAGCCGACCTCGTATGCGCCCGCACGCGACGCCTCACGCTGCAGCACGTTGTATCCGTTCCACTCCTCCGTCAAGAAGTTGGCCGCGTTCTTGTCGACGAAGCTGCCGACCAGCTCGTAAAAGGCCTTGGCATCTGCGTGCTCTGCCACGCCCGAGCCCACGATGATGAGCGGTCGCTTTGCGGCCTGCAGCTTCTTGCCAAAGGGACCGGCCAGCGCCTTCTTAAGCGCAGCATAGTCCGTGCCGAGGTGCTCAAATTCAAACGTAGAGTCAAAGGCCTCGCCGACGACACCAATCTCGAGGTCCGAGCGCAGCCACTGCTTGCGAATGCGTGCGTTGAGCACTGCCGCCTCGTGCCGCGGGTTGCTGCCCACAATCAGAATGCTGTCGGCGTCCTCGATGCCCCATATCGTGGAGTTGAAAAGATAGTTTGAGCGAACGTCGACTCCGTGGGCAACCGGCGCGCTGCCGTTCCCGGTGTCCAGAGCCAGGTTCTCGGAGCCCAGGCGGTTGGCCAGGTCCTTGAGGGCCACCAGAGACTCGACCTCCACCAGCGCACCGGCAACGGCCTTGAACTCGTCGCCCTTGGGCGCGGCCTTGGTGTAGCCCAAGGCCACCTCCGACAGCGCCTGCTCCCACGACGCCGGTTCGAAGCGGCCCTCGCGACGCACCAGCGGGATGGTCAGGCGCTGTGTCTTGAGGCCGTCGCATGCGAAGCGAGACTTGTCGTTGATCCACTCCTCGTTGACGTCGTCGTTGAGACGGGGTAGAACGCGCATGACCTCTAGGCCGCGGGAATCGACGCGGATGTTAGAGCCGAGGCCGTCCAGCACGTCGATAGACTCCGTCCGCTTCAGCTCCCAGGGACGGGCCTTGAAGGCGTAGGGCTTCGACGTCAGGGCACCGACGGGGCATAGGTCGATGACGTTGGCAGACAATTCGGAGTCGAGGTTCTTCTCCAGGTAGGTGCCGATCTGAAGGTCGTTACCGCGGCCCGTGGAGCCCAGCTCGGGCATGCCGGCGATGTCATTGGCGAATCGCACACAGCGCGTGCAGTGGATGCAGCGGTTCATGGACGTCTTGATCAGAGGGCCGATGTTCTTGTCTTCGACGGCACGTTTGCCACTAATCTCGTGGAAACGGCCGCGGTCCGCACCGTAGCGCATGGACTGGTCCTGGAGATCGCACTCACCACCCTGGTCGCAGACGGGGCAGTCCAGCGGGTGGTTGGCCAGGAGGAACTCCATGACACCCTCGCGGGCCTTGTGGGCGAGCGGGGAGTTCGTCTTGACAACCATGCCCGGTTGGACTGGCCACGCGCAGGAGGCAACGGGTTTTGGTGCACGTTCTACCTCGACGAGGCACATTCGACAGTTACCAGCAATCATGAGCTTCCTACCGTTCACATCCTTGTCAGCTAACTCTTGAACGTTTCGAAAACGAAAAAGGTTGTTGTCAATCATTTCCGGAGGGGGGGTTAGAAGTGACGCACTCGTGATAGCAATATCTGGAGACAACATTAGCATGCATACGACGTGACGGGAAGGTTGGGCAAAGGTTGGTCTCCAAACCTCATGGACTCACCTTGGGACTGTTGCACCCGCCTTCTCGCAGGCCTGAATCAGGGCCGAACCGGCTGTTTTTCCCTTTGTCAACATCTCCTAGATTTCGGGATTTGTCTTGTCCAATTACTTGGCAGTCGCAGTCCACAACGAATGCGGGACTGGCCTCGCAGCTGGGCATACCTTCTATAGACACCTTCTTGCCGTCTGTTTAGAAGAGAAACTGTTAGCATCGTCGATCCAGGGCATTCGATGTCTCTCCCGTTAGACATACCGACTGTGAGCTCGACCTCCGCCGGTCTCTGAACCGTGGCCGAGAAGGCCCGCGACGACCGGACGGCATACCGGCCCGTCCGAAATGCGGACCGCGAAATGGCTTGCCGCAGCATGGCGAATGGGTGCGTGTGGGTGTGTGTCTGTGGGTGGGTTGGTCGTGGTCGGCAGACGCCGGATCTCCAATCGCCAGCAAACCTGCGGGAAAAAGGAAGAGGCCCCCCCAGAAAAACCAGCAGGCCGCCGGTGCCGTGTAACGGTTGGCGGCGGGAAAACACGGCGAGATGCAACACTCGCAATCGGATGTCAGCGCGGCTCGATGCTCGGGGTAGTGTCGTCGTCGTCGTCGGCGTCGTTCCACTGGCTTTGGTGGCTGTTTTGCGTCTGGGATTTTTGAAGGGGGAGCGAATTGACAAATCGCTTTTCCCTTGGTAGAGCCCGCGATTGGCTTCGGCTGGCCTGTGATTGGCTGGCGGAGAGACTGCCCGCATCGAGGTTCAATGAGCAGAGTGATTGGCTGTAAATTATGGGTCCGATGGAAGTATTTCAGGTCTTTTTTTCGAGCTTTCTCGTTTTCTCTTCCTTTCTTCTTCATCAATTGTACCCCGGGCACACTTTATTGTAGGTGAGCTTGAACGCCTGTCTTGCGCGACTTGTCGCGCTGGGCAGTGTGTCTTCAGTCGAGTCCCCCTCTATCTTGTGCCCCAGAGCGATATTCACGGCACCGTTATGGAAGCACGAGAGAGACGAACGTCTTTGCGTCGAAAGAACGAAGAAGTCCTGTCACGATGATCACTGCCTCTTACCGCCGGCTGCCACATACACGAGTTTCATAAGATAAGAGGTTCAATGGTTGGAGACGAGTGCGTAGTTGTGGAAAATAAATAGACTGGGTATCATAGACTGTTGGCGACATAAGGGAAAAAGGAAAAAAGGGTAGGAAAAAGAGACGCTGGCCGTCAAGCCTCTGCCATGGCCACGTCGTCTGGTTCCTCGGCAGTTGTTGCCGTCGGACCTCGCCCTGACGACGATGTGCCGCCAGCTTTTGCTTGCCCGCCGGCTTCCTTCTCCGGCAGCGTCCCGAAGCGCTCGTCCAGCAGCCGCTGCTCCCGCTCCATAGCGTCCGCCCATTTTTTCTGGAGGCTGCCAATGTGCACGTCGTAGCCACTTAGCTGTATCACTGCCTGCTCTACCACTTCTCCCAGCTGCCGTACCGTGTCCCGCCGGCTGCCCGGCCGTTCATCAGGTGGCGGCGGGAACTGCAGCGGCAACTGCTGGGCCAGCTGAGCAGCCGTCACGTTGTAGTCCACGCCGGGTTCGGCCGGCGCTTCCATCGAGGACAGCATGAGCGCGAGTTCTTCGTGCGGGATCCTGTCGGCGTCGGTGTCCGAGGCCGCACCCGAGTCTAACCCAGAGTCTGTTTGTCCATCAGCGCCTGCGACTGCGCCGGCCGCCGTCAGGATCCGCTGCCGGTCCAGCTGCGCCAGGTGCAGGATGCCTTGCCGTACACCCCTGTGGTAGTAGTCGAGGGTCTGCATCATAAACCGTGCGCGCTCGACTCGACTGCGCGGGGCGTCGAATGGCTGTGTAGGATCTGTGTTGAGCGGAACGAACGTGGCCGGGACCACACTGGTTACCCGTGGCGGTGGTCCAGCTGGCGTGTCGGTGGTTGGCGACAGACTGGTTGGCGAGAACGTGAGTTCGCCAGCGGTTATAGGGCCACCTTCCGGTACAACTTCCTTGCGCCGAATTGTATCGTCTGCAGCCGAACTGACTGGTTTTGTGCTGCCCGGTGTCTCGTCGTCGTTGTCGGGCCGAGCGGCTGGAGCATCAGTCATGGACACATCAGAATCGCCTTCGATCGGCGACACCATGAGACTGTCTTCATGCTTTGATTTCATTGTAGGTTTTTGCTCTGGAAATATCGTGAGTGCATCGTTGTTTGTTGGCGAAAGTGTCTTTGCTCGACTAGTACCGAGCGCTTACGTAATAATAACACGATCGGTTCCCAAGTGCAAATGTGACGTACGTTGTCGTCTGTGCTGCAGCTCAGCATACCGACATCAGCGAGAACTTAGAAGGAAGTCGTCACCCTAAACACAAGGCTGGCATGATGAGCTGCAGCACTGAAGTCATAGGCCGCCTGTGGTTGGCAAACCGATGCCACATGGGCACCGCGGGCCCTTGACACATGCTATGAGATCGTTCTTTGTAAATAGTAGTTCGACATCACAAAAGTATGATACAGATCTTGAGAAAGGCGTTATATGTCCCGGTGGCCTCCGCAACTGCGCCCATTCCACGTGCGAGGTGATAGATACGGCGTGGTGCCCGAGCGAAGAAGTGCGCTTTGGTCTTTTGAAGGGCAGACACGTTCTCGACGAAGAGTGCCCTTCTTTGCAAATACCACGTTTCGGGTATGTTAAAGACGGGGTAAAGAGTGTGTGTCTATGAGCGAGGCGACACCGCCGAAAGAGAGCTCGCACATGACCGGTCACCTTGACGGCAGTATCTTGCGAACGTACTCCCTTAGAACACGTACGGTGCCACGTACGTGGTCCTCTAGCCGGCCGTCCTTCCGACGCCGCATCCAGAGAAGCACCAGCGTCAGCACAAACAGGTCCAGGGTGATATGCTTGAGCAGCACCCAGGCCAGCCAGCCAATCCAGGCCATGGGGCTTCTCTGACGGCGGGTGCGGAACTCGCGACTCGCTGTGATCTGTTCTCGAAGGGCAGCAACCTCCGCCGATAGCTTGACAATGGCGCGCTCCATCATCCTCGTCCAGTGCCTGCTTCCACGTTTTGCCGTGTCGCCCGTATCGGCACCGGAAGCGCCACCACCGCCACCACCGAATTGACTGCCGTTGTGCACAGTTGTTACGCCACGCCGCCGTCTCCTTGTTGATTCATCACCGTCATCGTTATCATCGTCGTCCTCCGCGACCTCTTCGTTCTCATCCGGTGATGATGCTGCATTGAGTTCCTCTTCAATCATGCGCATGCGGTTTTCACGCTCGGCCTCGTCCTCCTCGCTCATCGGGCTGAGAATTTTCATAGGCCCTCCGTCCGATGCTGTTGCAACGAGGCTCGGCCGGCGGTGCATCTCTTCCGTGTCAAGGCTCTGATGACGGTCGTAGCGACGGTGGTGGCGTTGGTGTTGTTGGTTGTCCAGATGGTCGTGTGTGTCGTAGTATTCATCCTGCCGTGGGGAGGGGGGCATGCCATAGGATGTGCCTTTTCGGTAGGATCCCGAGGAGCTCGGACTATTATTGTCCTTGATTTGGTTCCAGACAAACTCGAGCTCGGCAACAAGCTCCGTTGCGCTCCTGGTAGAGATCTGTTAGCTTGCCGCTCATCATGTCATCCCCTCTCTTCCTCTCTCAACTTCCACGGCCCAGAACCTACGGTGTTGTAGCATAGGTGTGCATCGTCTCGATCAGACTCTCAATGTAACGACGCTTGGCTTCTGTCCGGCCTACCCCACGCTGGGCGTTCCATGAATCCCACTTGTCCTGCTCTCGGCGTAAATCGTCCGCAGGGAGACCGGAGTAGGCGTTGGGCCGCTCCATCACACCATCAACGTCCCCTTCCATGGCCTGTTTATACAAGCCGTAAAGACGCATGCGGTCGGCCGGCGGCGGGCGCATGGCCCCTGTCTTGGGGATCTTCTTGACTGTGTTGAGGGCATGGACAAAGACGCGATCTAGAAGAGCGAAAACAAGAAGGGCACGCAATTAGCTACCAGAGACGAGAGAAGAGACCCAGGAGAGAAATGCTTTACCAACTGAGTCCGCCATGTTTCCGGTTTGGTCTGCGAGACGAGCTCGCAGGTCAGGTGAAGGAAAGAGATATATGCCACCGCCAATCGGCCTCGCGCATCCTCCCGGTCGTAGCTCGCCCTACGCGACCGATCCCACGCTTCCTGCCCGGCGAGAGCGGCCTACCAAAACAATCCAACGTAGTAGGCCGTCAGCGTGTTGTCAACTGTGCAAAGCGTGCAGGGAGTGTAGTGCGTGCAGCGTGTGTCCGTCCGTTGCGAGCCTGTAGGTGTGGCGGTCTGGCGGGGTTGTCTCCAGATAAGCTTAAGCTTAGGCCTGCTGCAGTAGCCGAGGGTAGTCGTTCGCGAGGTAAGGCGAGAGACACGAGCGTGACAGCGCACAATGCACCGGTCTCTGTGCGGTGGTTGATAGTAAAAAAAAGAAAAAGAGCCTGGGAAGAATGGGGCTACCGGGAGGAGGTAGCTGGAACAGAATGCTGTGTTTGGGCGAGGTTGTGGAGAAGAAAGAGGGAGCACCCTTAACGTGAGGTCAAGATGATGAGAGTGGTTGTGCGCCAAAGTAGCGGGTTCGGTATGGAGTACGTGAACTTCAGCGACCCCTGTCTGCCAATAAATTTCGCCGCAAGGTTGGGGAACACGCCACTGCCTCGGCGATGGGAATTGCCGACCCACAGGCCTTATTGCCCTGTCGTACCGCGGTGCCTTGCAGAATACTGCGCTACAGTGGCATAGGAAGCACTCCATACTCCGTATCTTACTCCATTCTCCGTGCTCCGTACGCATTTGCCCAAGAGACGCCGTTATTCTGTGGCATGCTTCCAGCATCCCCTAAAACTGCAGGCCCGCACCGAAGCACGTGAAAATAGTGATGGACTTCGAGTAAGATACCTTTCCTACGAAGTACTCCGTATGAATTATATGTCATCTGGGACGCCGTGTACAACACCACATCCGATCTCGCCTATGTACTCTCGCTTTCTATGCTCCTTGCCTGCTCTGCAACCATCTCACGGTAGGCCGCCTTCTTTGCAATATAAAACTTCATCAGCTTTGTCTTCGCCAATGCCTGTACTGCCGCCTTCTCGCCGGCCTCCTTCTTGCCCAGTGCCGTGCCGTGGCCCAGACATTCCGACTTGCCCCATCCATCCACCCACACGGCCACCGTAAACATCTCCAGATTGGTATCCTTGTCCCGCAAGCCTTTGTTCGGCACATCCACGTAGCGGATCTTCACCAACTTGCACGCAATGCTGGCTGCGAGCCGCACCTTTGCCGGAAGCTCTTTCTGAGGCGTAGGCGCCGCAGCCGGGCCGTTTCCGCTGCCGTTTCCGTTTGCCGTAGCATTTTCTGTATGCATACTTGCGTCGGAGGTGGTACAGGTCTCTTCGCCCCCTGGACCTCCTGCAACTCCGGTTCCGTGAGATGCTCCTTGAAGCTGGTTTGGCTTTGGCTGATGCTGCAGACCGCGTGCCTGATATTCTCTCCGAATGTCGTCGGCCAACGTCATTGCCCACAGTTGTTTCAGCCACCGCAATGCCACCTCAGTTCCGTTGTAGTGTTCGTCCTGTCCTGCTGGCGGGCGTGCTCGTATCAGCGCACCGACGTACGCTTCGAAAAGATCGCCGTTCACTTTCTGGCGCTCTTTTTGCCCGGCTTTGCTGCCGGCCTGTCGTCCATTGCCCAGAAATTCAACCGGAATGGAGGCGCGCCTGTCCAAACCATAGTGCTCCGTATACACAGCGAGATTGGAGTTGCGCAGCAGCCGCTCGCGTTTTTGCGACTTCCGCCCCGGCGGCAAGTCGATAAATGTTTGTGAGATGAGCTCGGTTGCGAGGTAGTAGATAAAAGCATCTCCGAGAAGCTCAAGCAGCTCGTAGTTCAGCTTCCCGTCCACACCGCGATGGGTGGAGGCCATTCTTCCTAGACGCTCGTCGGGTATGGGAGGTAACGGCGGGTAATCATTCGGAATATCGTTTGGGGCCCACGCAGTCATGTCTCCCACTGCAGGCACAATGCCGCTGTGCAGATGTCCGACATGGCCTTGTTCTAATGTCGTGGGTGCGAGTGCAACCGCATAACCAGTTGTGGCCAGGTGTCTGTCTCCGTCGATTGGATTTGCAATGTCTTCCCCAACAAGAGCTCGAAGGGTCGGGAGCAGCGTCTTGCTCAGAGTCACTAGGCCGTCAAGCGTGGTGTCGTCGTCAGGACCGTCTGCATGCTTGCTCGTCTTCACAAAGCTGCGAAGCTCTTTCGAGCATTTCCGAAGCAAGTCGTGCAGCTCTGGTGTGACTCGGGGGGCTCTCTTCTGGCGTTTCTGTATTTCGTCTCCATCACCTGCATCCGAAAGTGATCGTTTAGCCATCGCGAGCCCAGAACGGTCTTCGTGCGCAGTTGAATGCGACAAGGCTGGACGCTGGAACACATTGCTTCGAAAATTTCTACGTCGTTGGTCCCGAGGCTGCAACGTACTGTATATATATTATTAGTACTGTACATACGCACAGTATAAATGACTAATCACGTGGTCAGTGAGATGATCGTCAAATTTGTCAAGTCTCCATCACGATGCGTGCCCGCCTAGAAGACTGCATCACGAGCAGGAACTGTGACATCGCTGCCGACAACATGCCCGTCCCGCGCATCCGGCTTCTCGACCTGATGAAGGTAGGCACTTGCTACGTCGTCCTTGTCCAATGAATCAGACGGCAAGCTAATCGGTCCTCTCTCTTCTCTTCAGGTCCAATGCCGGATCTTCGCGACGACATTCAACCCTGAGGGCATCCGTACGGGCAATAAGATCCTCCGCCAGAGACTCCGTGGCCCTGCGCTGGCCGCTTACTACCCACGCCGCATTGTTCATTTCAAAGACCTAGAGCGCGAGTTTCTCCCGCACCTGAACACCTACAGTGAATGGGACATGGAGCGTATCGAGCACAACGAGCAGTATGTTTCTGCCATGTGTAGCAATATGTGCACTTTCTTGTTATTATCTGTAGATGCTAACACAAGGATAGACTGCGCGCCCGTGGCAAGGGCTCGGCCAAGAGGAAAGCCAAAGCTGCAGGTGAGTTCGGCCGTTCGGCCGTTTGTACGTTGGCTGCCGCTTTGCCTTATACTAACTGTTGAATAGATAGGAAAACAAAGTCAAAGTAGAAGGGAGCAAGGACGAAAGCTGTACAATAGCGCCGAGGAAATATCAGAAGCAGATTTGGTTTTCTGCGATGGGTGTATTTCTAGCACGAAGCCATTCTACAAGTTATCCTCTGACGTCTTGATTGGGACGTACTCCCAAATGCTGGGCCCCAAATGCTGGTGGTAAGTGCCGCGCTGCCTGGCCGACGTCTCTATCTGGGAAGGAGCCATCTTCCCTCTCAGCAGAGGGATTTGTCTGAGTGGATCGCTGCTTCCATGCATCATGAACCAGTGCAGAAAGAGAAGGCACGCCTCGTCTGATTTTGGCCGACTGCTGTCGATGGCGCGCTCGTCCTTGCCGTTTTAGCATTCACGCAGCGTGGCGCTCTTTCCTCATTCGTACTCCTGACGTGGGCAGAAAAAGTCGACTAAGGGCGAGTCGGGTGGCTCCTTCCGTCTTTGGACACGATACACTGCGTCTTGTGCCCTTTCTCCCAATGGCTCTCGAGATTGGAGAAAGTGCTTCGTTTCAGGGTCTCCTTTCTCGCCTTCGTTTCCGTTTTCTTGTCTCTCTTCTCTTCAAGCATCACTCTAGCAACTTGTGGAAACAACAGTCCAGTAATTCTCTCCCAAAACATGATTGTGATCTTCACTTCACTTACGCCTTTTTTCCTAGGATGTTTCGAGCGAACATTGTGAACGCGTGACGCCAAACCCGAATTCTCTCCTGGTGAAATTCTCGCCAAAATCTGCTCCGACCGGTTCCAGCAAACCTATGAAAGTGAAGCCTGCCTGCTTGCTGCAACAGGCTGTTCGTCTCACTCTTTCCTTTTTCAGCACACCATCACCCGCCGTCACCTTCCTCTTACGCTTCACACTTCTTCCAAATCTAGTAGGAGACAGACGCGACGCGGTCGGCCTTTCCTTCATCGGAAGGCTTTCTTGGTTACGCCATCATACTGCCCCCGATCTGTTGCTATCTATCGTTCTATTTCTCTGGTCTTTTTGAATCTTCCCCTTCCTTTCTTTTCTTCCTGTCTTTTTTTCTTCTTCTTCCCTTCTCTCTCCTCGAGCATCTCCTTCACACGCTCGTTGCTCTCCCATCACCACATATTTGATGATTCTCGCTTGTTTTTCGCGCTTGCTTCCGTTTTTGTCACTGCCATAGCCATTTTCCCGTTGCCTTCGCAACCAGAGCCCACCAGATCCTCTGTTTTGCTCTTGCACGACCCTCCTGGCTGCCTCTCTTTCTCGCTCGTTTTCTCCTTGGTTTATTGCCCCGATCTACTTCGGAATTTCCGTTCTCATCTTTTCCAGCTACTCTTTGGGCCGCACGGGTTCCAGCTTGCCAAGCTCGTCCTTTTCTCTCGGCAAAAGCATTGCTCTGGAACCATACACGGTTTCCAAAGTCATGTCCCCCGGTCCGACCGTGGGTTCCCCTATTCGGCGCCACAACTCTGGGTCTCGCGGCTTGGGTCAAGACGAGAACAGCTACTCTGACGATCGGAAGATGCAGAACTCTCAGGTATGTGACCTCGTAGGCCTCCGCCTCGTTCTGGCAGCAGTTCGTCAGGTATTTGCCATTTCTTATTCAGAATCCTAATGCTATGTCTTGTAGGACTCCTTCTCGACCATGAGGAGCAACGTGGTGACGTTGACGACAAACAAGTTCTCAAACCAGGTCGGGACAAAGGTACGTTATTTCGCGCCAGCATGGTACAGGCTATTCGCAACGCAAAGATAGAAGTCAAAACTAACGACTCGTTGCAGCCAACCAGTGACACGGTCACGTCCCCTAGTGTCTATCCTATGGACACCCTTCTTGCAAAGCTTTCTGAGCAACAGGCTGCCATTCGCGAGCAAAATGATGGCCTGAAGAAGGCAGGAGAGGCTGCTGCCTATGCTAGGGCAATGGAACAACAGCAAGTTTGCAGCTCTCTCTCCATTGCCCCGGGGGTGGAAGGACATCCTGGGACTTCCAACTTTGCGACTCGTTCTGCAAGCTCCACGCAAAAAGGCAGTGCTGAGGAGCTTCTTCGCCTCAAGGTCGAGCTCGCATACGCCAATGACAAGATCGGCCGCCTCGGTCAAGAGCTAGCGTACACGCGGACAACAAAGCCTGAGAGTTCTCAGCTTCTCAACAGTGAACCTGAGTATCCCACCACATCCAGCACTGAGCCTAGCATGCCGCTCGGCATAGCTGGCTTCCCACCCCCTCAAGCAGCTAGGCCATTGTACAATCGCGAAAACATTTGGTCATTGCCGGAGGATACCCGACATGATACAATGGACAGCTTCTCTGCCGGAACCATTGGCCGCTCTCGTGGAATATGGAACAACGATGTCAAGCAGCCGGGATTTCAGCAGTTCTTTTCCGCGGCCCCAGGGTCGCTTCCAGTAAGCGGAACCTCGCTTACCACCCAGCCAGCCTCAATCTGGCCGCCGAGCCGCCCTGCCAACCAAGGACTCTTGGATCCGAGCTCCTATGCATTTGGCGATGCCTCGGCCAGTCTGGACGGCGGGCGTGCCGACCGCCTGACACCAGAAAACGACTTGATTCTTCGTCCTCCTTCTCAACGTCCTGGTGCCAGACTCGACACACGTCTTACTACTAGCCAGACTTTCTCAGGGTTCAACTCATATGGGTCCACTCCGATGCAATTTGACGCTGATGGTGGATATTCTGCTCCTGGAGGAATCTCTACGATGACATCGACTCCGGCTAGTATGTTTCCACAATATCAACAGCCTCCCATCGGCACGCCCCTGTCACCTCATGCTACGGAATTCAATGTTGAGACAGCAACCTGGAAGGCTGAGGTAAGTTCGTTCCTCTTGCCTCCAATTTCTAAGCTGTCTCACCTTCTTTATGTCTAATTTGTCTGGTATTTAGTCCACCACCTCGGACAGTCAGACATTTATGCCAACGACTGAGCCCCTCAACTACCGTCGTCTGCTCGACCGCAATGTCAACTGTAACTAGAAGTATATTGTTGACAAGATTGTCAGTAGCAACGACCAGCAAGCATCCATCTTTCTGCAGCAAAAGCTGAAGGTGGGAACGTCGGACCAAAAATACGACATTGTTGAGGCAATCGCCGCGCAGGCCTATCCATTGATGATCAACCGTTTCGGGAATTTCTTGGTCCAGCGCTGCTTTGAACATGGCTCACCTGAACAAATTGTCAAGATTGCAGAGGCCATCCGTGGAAACACACTCAGCCTGTCGATGGACCCCTTTGGCTGCCATGTTGTCCAGAAGGCGTTCGATTCGGTTCCCGAGGAATACAAGGCGATCATGGTTCATGAGCTGCTTCGACGCATTCCAGAGACGGTCATTCATCGCTACGCATGCCATGTCTGGCAAAAGCTCTTTGAGCTTCGCTGGAACGACTCGCCTCCGCAAATTATGAAATACGTCAACGAAGCGCTGCGTGGCATGTGGCACGAAGTTGCCCTTGGCGAAACGGGATCCCTTGTTGTGCAGAACATCTTTGAGAATTGCCTCGAAGAGGACAAGGTGAGACTCGATTTTTCTTACACATTTCCACACTTCAAATATGACTCTAACATCTGTAGCGGCCTTGCATCGAGGAAGTTCTTGCCAACATTGACGTCGTTGCCCACGGTCAGTTTGGCAACTGGTGCATTCAGCACATCTGCGAGCACGGCGCTCCGGGTGACCGCGGTCGTGCCATTGATCATGTAATCCAGTTTGCTGCCGAATACAGCATGGATCAATTTGCTTCGAAAGTAGTCGAAAAGTGCCTGAAGATCGGAGGCAGCGAGTTTCTTGGACGCTACCTGGACCGCGTCTGTGAGGGTAGACAGGACCGACCGAGAATCCCTCTGATCGACGTTGCGAGTGACCAATATGGCAACTATCTCATCCAGTATATCCTGACCCATGCCAGCCCGCAGCACAGAGAGATGGTGGCTGCCCACATTCGGAAGCACATGGTTTCATTACGGGGCTCCAAGTTCGGCTCCCGCGTCGGTATGCTTTGCACTAACCCGGCTGTTGCAACTCGGCCGGGTCCTGGTGTTGGTCCTTCTGTCGGACGGCTTCCTCCTCGATACGGTAGCTCATCCCATCTCTCTCGTTCTATCAAGGATGAGGCCTTGCACTGACCTTGCATTACTTTGATCTCGGAACAGGAGGACCGCCTTCTCGCCAGCGTGCCATGGGAACGCAGAACCTCTACAGTCTGGAATAAGTTACTTGAACCGGGGATTTGATTTGCCATTTGACCTCAATGGTACCTTTGTCTCCGGTTGTCTTTTCTCTGATTTCTGCCCATTCCACCCCATTTTCAGGAGCGCAGATTTTTCAGCGATTTTGGACGCAGAGTTCAGTCGCAGCATGTACCCGTTTCCTACTACGATCATCTTCTCTATTACCTATCTACAAATCACTCGACATCCTACACTCGAGAGGCTACTGCCCGGATCGAGCGCTTTGGACACAACATGGTTATGATTTTGCAATATTCGGGCTTGTACTATCTGCGCTGCTGGTATCGCCATGGCAAAGGAGGTACTGCCATGGCATCAAGCATCTCTAATCAGCCTTTCATGTGGTTAACGGGAAGTCCCAAGACCAGCCAAGTGGCTCAAGATTGGCGAGCGCACGAGGACGCTGTGAGGTTCTTGAAGAATGATCTGCTGAGAGGGTGTTGCGTTTGTCTTAGGACGGTGGTCCAAACGAGAGAATAGTATGCTGCGCGGGCAGAAAAAAAATGACGGTGTATTTTAGCTTTTTGTTCTATCCGCGGCAAGATGGCGGCAGTCTTTTCACGCAGGCAAGGATGGGTTTTCTTTTTTTCTTTACATTTATAATTCGGACTCAAAAACAGAAACAACTTTTACAGGACTGTCCAGATGAATTCGTGGCCCGTCTCGTGTTTGGTCATGCTTCCCTCATCCTGGGCAATCGAGAATGTGGTCAGTCTCAAGAGCTACAGCTGCATTGCATGGCCCTTTGCTGGGCAGGAACATCCTGGGTCCAGCGGATCTCTTCCTGTGGGTTGCCATCGTATTGCTTCCCGTCAAATGACTGGCCGTGCCACTCATCGGCAAATGGATGGAGGGCGAGGTGGGTGATGCGACGCAGGACATCACGGTCGTTTTCGTGCTCGACACGGCGGATGACTTCGTCGAGGATCCAGCCGCGGGGAGTGAAGTTGGGGTTGACGGCCTTCATAGCGTGGATACGGTGGTCGTCGCTGGCGAATTCACCGCCAACACTGGCAAGACGTGCGTGCCACTTGGCCAGCCAGTCGGCCAGCAGCTGGCGGCCCGTTTCTTTGCTGGTGGAGGCAGTGGTGAGGTCGCGGTGAAAGAAGCGGTCGGCGACCTGGCGGCGACCGTCGTCTGTTGTGTCCAGCTCGGAAAGGCGGACACTGCTCAGGCTGCGGAAGAAGAGGTTAAAGTCGAGCTCGCACTGCTCCATGATGTCGAGCAGCTCGGTGATCAGCGGGTCCATGTCGGCGGTGCGGACGAGCTCGTCGGGGGAAGGCGGCGGAAGGCCCAGGCGGGCCATAAAAAGACGCTTGTACTCGGTCAGGAACAGGCGCTTGTACTCCTCGCCGACGCGCATGATGATGGTTTCGGCATGGGAGGCGAGGTCAGCGGCGGCGCTCTCAATGGCTGGGGAGATGCTCGGGGAGGCGGAGGCGGAGGCGGAGGCGGAGGCGGAAGCGGAGGCGGGTGGCACTGCATCACTGCTGCTTACAGTGGCAGAATCTGCTTTGTTGTCGCCGTCCTTGGCCGCCACATCTGCCTTGGCAAGCCCAATGATACCCTCGTCGGCAAAGGCGGCGTCGTCGATGCGGCCGCCAGCAGCCAGCAGCTCACCCAAGGCCTCGCCAAAGCGGACTAGGTTCCACCAGATAATGGACGGCTGGTTGCGGTAGCTGTAGCGAAGGTAGTGGTCGTCGTGGTTGGGGGTGTACGAGGGGTCGAAGTTGTCGAGAAAGGCAAAAGGACCAAAATCGAGCGAGAGGCCGAGCACCGAGGTGTTGTCGGTGTTGAGCACGCCGTTCATGAAGCCGTAGACCTGCCATCGGGCGACGGTCAGGGCGTTGCGGCGCACGACCTCGCGGTACAGACGAACGTAGCGGTTTTCGACGGTGGGGGAATCGGTGCCAGCAGGTGCTTGCTCGACGACATTGCGCGGGATGCCGCGCGGCGGGTCCAGCAACCTGGCAATGCTCTGAGTGCTCTGGGCAGCAGCGTCGTCTCCGGGCTGAGCAGCGCTACTCTCGTCGAGCCGCCCCGGCAGCTTGTCCCAGCCGCCGTACACCGTCTCGGCCACGTAGTCGGCCAGCTGGTGCGTCAGCTGGCGGTCGCCGCGGGTGCGCAGGAGGTCGAACGTGCCTAGACGCAGCCAGCTCTGGGCAAAGCGTGCCACGATGGCGGCAGGCTCTAGGCGCTCGCGGTGTACCAGCACGTGTGGCAGCAGCGTCAGGGCCAGTGCACGTGTCGAGGGAATGCCCAGCGCATGCAGAGCCTCGCTGACGACAAACTCGCGAATGCTGCTGCGCAGCACGGCGCGGCCGTCGGCGAAGCGGCTGTAGGGCGTGAGGCCGGCGCCCTTGAGCTGGATCTCGTAGGAGGAAAACGAAGGGGAGAGAGACGAGGAGGACGCGGAGGACGCGGAGGACGCGGAGGACGCGGAGATTGGCACTTCGAACAAGCTGATGGCGCGGCCGTCGCCGAGTTGACCAGCCCACTGGCCAAACTGGTAGCCGCCGTAGCACTGGGCCCAGGGATAGCCACTCTTGGACGTAGCGCTCAGTGTGTCGTCCGTCTCTCCTCCATCCTTCGCCGCCTCTCCCTTTCCGTCATCCCACCCCCAGAGCACGTTGCCGGCCACGGTCTCTCGGAAGGCATCCGTGGTCGCCTCCGACTGCTTAATACCGAGATCGCGCAACGCCGCCGGCGACACCGCCAGAAGCTCCGGCTCCTCCTGCTCCTCAGGGCGCACCCATGTGTATAAAGCGCCGCGCACTAGCCGCGGTCCTAGCTTGGAGCGCGGTGCCTTGTGCGAGGCCGCTGGTGTTGGGAACAGGGTGTCGGGCGGCAGCGACTCGGTGAAGCGCCAGGTCTTGGGGAGGTCGGCCAGGGTGTGGCCTGGGTCTGGGGACGATGACGCCATCACGGCGCGGGCTGACGACGCACGGTAAGGGCAGCAAGCTGGCGAGCGTGGGCCAGAGCGAGTGCAGCGGGCAGACGGCCGGCGAGGCCCAAGAACCAGTAATCGGAGCGGGACGGCGACGGCGGCAGGACGGCAGGTGGCCACTTGGCAGCTCATGAGGGATCTTTGGCAGTCTTGGTCTGGGTGTAGATGGGCGTCTTGGTCTGGTTATGAGGGAACCTTGAAACCTCGATCCAATCATAATAATTTGGGGCATGGCACGGGTATCGGTAAAGGTACTGGCCGGAGAGGTGGGGGCAAACGGACGGGTGGGTCTTTTCCCGCCCCGTTGTTCGCACCGGTGTAGTGTCTAGACGTTAGTATGGCGTCATGGCTGCCGGTGCCTCTGATGCACCAGTCTGCGCCAGACATGGTGTGGTAGGGTGCTCCACACACCGGATAGAGGATCCCACCTCGCTGGGCTCTTGTCGGAGGCCATTGTCCGGTCACGGCGGCCCACGATGGCTCCTATAAACGGCTATTCCCCTTGGTCCCCTTTTGCGCACCTTCTTGTTCCGGACACCTGTCCTTGTCTCCTCCCGCCGTGAACTGGTAAATGCTTCTCTCTCTTACTCGGACTGTCATTGCTCCCCGACTTCGACTTCTTGCTCCTGCTGCTGCCTCGACCTTATCTACACAACGCCTTACTGCTTCGTCGTCCGCTCACGTCCCTTATCCCACGTTTCTTCGCACCATGGCCTCTTCCACCACCGTCGCCGGCGCGGGCCTACCCGACCTCAAGCTGAACGACGGCCGCGAGATCCCCTCCATTGCCTATGGCCTCGGCACCGCCAACTACAAGGGCTCCGGCAACACCAAGTTTGACCAGAAAATTGTCGATGCCACTGTGGCCGCTATCAAGGCCGGCTTCACCCACCTCGACGGTGCCGAGGTCTACGGCAACGAGGAGGAGCTCGGCGCCGCCATCAAGGCCAGCGGCGTCCCCCGCGAGAAGCTCTACATTGTGACCAAGTACCACTCCAAGCCGCTGGACCAGGACTCTGTCGAGGAGGCCTTCACCCAGTCGCTCAAGAAGCTCGGCGTCGACCGCGTCGACCTCTACCTGATCCACTCTCCGTTCTGGACCGGCGCCACCGACGAGCAGCTGCAGCAGCGCTGGGCCGAGCTCGAGGCCATCCAGGCGTCCGGCCGCGCGACGTCCATTGGCGTGTCCAACTTTCTGCCACAGCACCTCGAGGCCGTGCTCAAGACCGCAAAGGTCGTGCCCGCCATCAACCAGATCGAGTTCCATCCCTACCTGCAGCACACCAACGACCTGCTCGGCTTCCACCGCAAGCACAACATTGCCCTGTCCGCGTACGGCCCGCTGACGCCGCTGGTGCGTGCGCGCGGCGGCCCCGTCGACCCGGTCTACGCCAAGCTGGCCAAGAAGTACGGCGTCACCGAGGGCGCTGTCGGCCTGCGCTGGGTCATCGACCAGGGCATCGTGGCCATCACCACCAGCTCGAGCGCCGAGCGCCTGAGCGGCTACCTGTCCCAGGTACCCAGCTTCAAGCTGACGCCTGAGGAGGTTGAGGAGATCAACGTCGCTGGCAACAAGAAGCACGTCCGTGCCTTCTGGAACCACATCTATGACAAGGATGACCGCAGCTAGAGGGCCTCACAAGGGCGAGGCAAGGCATAGAGATGAACAACAAAGTAGCTTAGATCAGTTTATCACTTTCTCATGAACCTTTTTATCTACATTACAGCTCATCATCAGACTCCGTCTCGCTACCGGTCATGTCGTAGTCCCCCCTGCTTGTCACTATCGTTGGTGCTGCGGGTGCTGCGGGTGCTGCGGGTCTTGACGGAGGCGGAGCAGCTGCCGCCGGTGCATCGGCCCTATCAAAGGCGAGTGTGCGGCGAGGCGGCGGCGCCTCAACCACGGTCGGGACCTTTGCCTTGGACCCCGTGTCCTCCTCTATCTGATCGGCATCTGGCTCGCTCTCTGTCGACGCGTCGTCATCCTCTGTTGTCTGGTCGTCTTCATAGCCGTCATCGCCGCCATCCGTTTCCACGGCGCCCGGGCCTTTCGCCTTGATCGCTGCCGACGGCTTCGCCTGCTCAAACGCCCCATCGTCCTCATCCTCGCCGTCGTCGTCCGATACCGCTGCTGCAGCACGCCGCTTGCCGCCGCGCACGGCCGGACCAGCTGCCTTGGCTGCCGGGTTGCGAGCTCTGGCGTCCCCCTTGCCGAGCCTGCCGCGTGCTGCACGCTTGCCACGGGTCGGCGCCGGTGTCGGCACTGGCTCATTGTCCTCCTCTTCCTCCTTCACGGCGCGTTCATTCGCCAGTGTCCCGTCTTCTTCTTCCGCCTTGATCTCGGCTTTGGCCGATGCGATCTCGGCTCTCGCCTCGTCTTCTACGGCCCGTTGGGCAAGCTGCTGTTGCTGGATCCGGATTTTGACCTTCTTCTCGTTGAGAAGCACGCAGAACTTCTCAAAGAGCGCCTGCTCGTCGGCGGCTTTGACCGCCAGGAACTCATCTAGCTGCCCCTTGAGCTGGTCTACGGCCGCCTGCAGCTCCTGCTGCTGCGCCGTCGCAGCCGCAAGGGTTTTCGCGGCCTGCATGCCGCTCTCGACGGCTTCGCCGCACCAGTCAAAGAGCTCAATGCCCTCGTCGCCATCGTAGGCCAGGGACAATGTACCAAGACGTTGCTGGTGATCGTGTCAGCGCTCATCAAGAGGAAAGGCCAGACGGAATGCTACCTACGGTGATGTTCTGCACACGCCTGCGAACCGTGATGGTCAACGCCAACTCTTCCTGCACTGTGGCCGTGGCATCGATGTTGTCAAAGGAGCCCTTGCCCAACAACAGGAACAGCAAGATGCGCTCCCACTCGTCGGCCGAACACGAAGCGTTCTGGCTACGCAGCTTGTCGACTCGACCATGCCGCACTAGACAGCCGGCAGAACGCGGCGTCCGTCAGTTTGCCATTGCTTGTTTCGTCCTTTCCTTGGCCTTCTTCTACGCACGACTTACACATCAGCACGTAAGGTGCAACGCCTTCTGTGGCCACCACTTTCACGTCGAGCAGGCGAGACGCCGCGGACGGTGACACGCGGGCAAGAATGAAGGACCCTGGATCGTCGGAGCGTGGAATCCGGACCACATGGGCTTGCTTGTCGGCCATGACGAGCCTTTTTTCTTCTAGACTGTGCAGTGTTGTTATTATTAGTTTGGTCACCAAGAACGGATCTGCTAAGCTCTTTGCCGCTCACTTACGTGTGCTCCTATAACAAAATCCCGTCGCATCACCGGACCAAAATGCCAGGTGTGTGTTTCTCCCAGCTTCGTCTTTGCGGAGAACACCGCGCTAGGGATGAGTAGAGCACAGATTAAGGGTCGTCGTCAACCCTGGGACATAGCACAGGCCGACGTAAGGCGTGCCGGTCCACAGTCTGTGTGTTTGTAATATCGATCTGGAACAAAGGTAGAGTTGCGGCGGGGTTGTGACAGTAGGAGTGAAGACGGGACAGAAGAGATGAAGCCGGGGAGCCCGACGGAGATGTCGTCTTTTTTTCTTGTTCGATCTATTTCTTTGCAGCAAGCCACTGGTAAGGCCGCGGGATTGCTTTCCCAGGGTCCAGTGTCCGGGGGCGGGTGATTGCGACGTGCGTCAACCAGAGGAGGGGCCGTCGAGGCAGTATATGGGTATATGAGGTATATAGGAGCGATTGGACTAGTCGGGGAATTGGACAAGGAAGCATTAAGGACGGATTCGACTGAGGGTGAAGACGATGCAAAAGCATGAATCTTGGTGATTTTGGATAATCGGACGTATGGGTCTTTGGAGGAGAATCGCAGTCCGTTTTTCATTTAGGCAGCCATGCAAAGCAAGTAGATCTGCCAGCGTTGCAGTGCAGACGACGTACTCCGTGACAGTCCAAGGCACACAGACGTTCGATGTGAAAGCTGCTGGAAGTTGGAACGACGTCGATTTGAGTCTCGTTCGGAGTTGAGATCATGTGACAGTTTTTCCCGTTGAAGACGAGATTCGAGATGTTAATTCGTCACGTGCATTTTGATCGACGGTTGGTCGATTGGTCGACCACAACTTGTCCTTTGCTCCGTGCGATACTCCGTACTCCGAGCAACGCGTCTGTTTCGCGTCCCTGACGCGTTTATGTCGCTGGCCCGGGGTGTTTACAACCAATCAGAGCCAAAGACTGCCCCACCAGCTGTGCCTTCCATGTGGCAGGCCTGGCGCCCCAGAATGCGGCCGTCTAACGCCTGTAACTGCGTCGGTCCAGCGCCTGTTTGGGCCTGAAGACGCACGGACCATGGGCTCATGCTGCCTGTGCATTCCCCCCCCAGCCACTTCCCACCACCACCCGACTTTTGCAAATCGCTGTGAGTGGTGGCCGCGCTTCCCCCAACCTCCTTTAGGCGCGACGACATTTTCCCACTCCCAGCCCTGAGTTTCCACATTCCACAGTCTACAACCAAAAGAGCCTCTTTATTCCTTTTCTACTGCGCAACGTCAGCTTCAGTTTTGCCATCCTTTCTTCCGCAACTGCATTCACGCCTCTTTCGACAGCGGTGTCTGCTGCCCATCGCGCTCACGACCGCATCTCGCGGCGGAATCGACAACGACGACAACGGCGTCAACGAGGAGGGCGAGAATAAATCGAGCTCGACAGCTGTCACCTCGACGTCTAGACGCCCAGCAGAGCGACATCCGCAATCTTCTATCAGCAGTATCTCGACATGTTCTAAGAACAGACATATCTCGGTTCATCTCTTTCTCTTCCTCCACCCATCGAGCCGCTTCTGTTCTTATTATTCAACCCCAGCCTAGGCCACGGCACGATTGCATGTCTTTGTTCTTGCGTCTGGTTTTGGCTTGAGTGTCTACGCTCTTTTATACCACCCGCGATTATCACCACTGTTAAGATTTCCCAAGACCCATCCGCGTTGTTTGCGCGGAAGCGTTATTCCGTCCACCAGAAAAGAAGAGGAGACAAGAGCTGGAATTATCACAAGATCCTGCATATTCTCCCCTACCAGCTCGCCCTTCCCTGGCATCGCATCCGTCGCTACCGACTATGAATCTCCTGCACTGATTTTGCGTTTCTTCTGTCGACGACCCAGCCGTTCTGAGAGCCGCTTTCTCGCCACGTCATAGGTCAAGCTGCTTTGCAAAGCATCGGGCGTTGGCGCGGAGCGTTGTGGCTTCAACACAACAACTTGTTGACCACACGCCCAGCATGGACACATTACGCCTCAAGCCGAGGCAACCGGTCGAGGATGCCTTGGAGAACTGGGACGACGACGACTTTATGATCGAAGGCGACGACCTTGCATTCCGCAGCTCCTCCAACACCGCGCCACCTGCAACGAACAGTCGTCGCAACTCGCACTCATCTTTCCGTTCTGATTTCGAGTCCATTCACGCCGAGGAGGAACAGCAGGTCCTGCTTCCCGGAGACGACGAGAAGTCGACCCTGGACGCCATTGCCCTCGCTGCCAATGCCGGTATCCCCCTTCCCAAGAACGTGCCGCCATCGGCTTTGATGGGCGGCACGATCAAGCGGCTCGGCGGCCGCAAAATCAGGGCCGTCCTCCAGGAAGACTGGGGAGATGACTTGGAGTTTCCAGACGATCCGCAACCCCTGCACATCAAGCCACAAGATGCCTCGCAGTTTCCCGACGCGCTCCGTCAAGTGAGCGGGAGCTCGACACAGACCAGCCCGGCCAAGTCGGCCAAAGCGTCGCCAACCCTGATCCGTCCTCCAGCTACCGCGCCGCGACTGTCCAATGTTGCACCGGTGAATCTGGACCAGTTCCGCGACACAGACGACGAGGATGATGACTTTTTTGGCGACGGTGCAGACACGATCAAGGTGGCCAAGACCCGTCACGCACACAAGCCGATATCCTTGGTCACACCTCCTACACCCCAAAAGAACGACAGCCGTCCTGATGATGATTTCGAGCAAGATCTGGAGCTCCCGTCTGATGGCAAGCTGACACTCTCCAAGCGCAAAGAGATCCCCAAAACACCATCGTCAAATACGTTGGATGACTTTGAGTGGGGTGAAGGTAGCCTCGGGACGCGTTTCGGCGGCACAAGGCGCGACGGTCGGTCTAACCGCAGCTCGTCTGTGTCGGCCCTGAGTCCCAGCGTGTCAAGCTCAATCACTGCGGAAAGCGAGGGGGAAGATGACACTTTTGACGGCCTTGTTCTGCCAACGGGCCCTGTCAACTTTGGCGAGAGACTGCAGCGACGACGGCACAGCCGTTCACCACAGCGAACATCGAAATCCGCAGAAGAGCTGCAACAGCCGCATCACCAACAAAAACAACAAGCACCACTACACCCTCCGCAACCACTTACAGCCGCTTCAGCCCTGGGTATCTATTCAGTCAGACAGCAGCAAACTCTGGAGGCCGACAGGGAGGATTTCTTGGTTGGCCTAGATCTGGGCGATGGCGAGGTCTTCGATGCCAACAAATTGACACTCCATCGCAATGTCCGGCTCAAAGAGACGCGGCCAGCAAGTCCCCTACGGCCGAAAACCGCCGTGTCGATAACCTTTACAAACAAGTCCTCGTCAGTGACATCAAGGCTGCCTCGGCCAGCCATTGGGCACGAGCGCACGCACACTTCGTCGTCGCTTGAGCCCGTCTCCGAGAGTGGTGGCCCCATCGTCAACCTTACTCGGAGGTCCCAGTCTCGGCTTGGCCACTCTGCTCAATCCTCAGTCTCCAGCATTCCCACGCCGTCAACTCCGTCATCTGTTCAGTCTATGCCTCCGCCCTCGACGCCGCGCCGTCGAGAACTGGGCCAAAAGACGTCAGCAGTTTCCTTGCGCAACGAACCCACAACCACAAATGCGCAGCTTCTCCGTCTTAAGAGGTCGCTGCCAGTCCTGAGACAGGCCCCGTCCCCCGCGCCTCGACCCATGACATCTCGTGGTGGCGGCTATGAGCGGCCGCCGTCAAGGGCAGAGGCCGGTGCGCGCCCACAGTCCGCTATGCGCCCCAAGACGCCCGTGGATCGCTCAAGACCAGCAATGGAGAGCGCTGCATCGCATGCGAGGAAGAACCCGCTCCCATTCCTGCCAGCCGGTGTGTCGCAGTCGCAGTCCCATCATATCACTACTAAGAGCTCGCGCACGTTCCGGCGTCACGATTCCGACACTTCCGTTGATCTGAGACCCAACTCCCGGGCGGTGTCACGCTCAACGGTACGGTCTCCGAGTCCCTCAAAAAGGTCCCGCTACAATGCGGACAAGTTGACGCAAGATGGCTCCTGGCAACAGCTGAGCAAGCCACGTCGACAGCGGCTGTTTGGCGATGGCCATGAGCTCGACGCCTTCGACGACCTGCCGACGTCGGTGCAAGCCGAGTCGCGTTTCCTCCGTCAGCCCGCAGCACCTGGTTCCAAGACACAGCTGCGTAACAAAATGTACCAGAACATCCTCCCTGACCGAACGAACACGCCATCGCCTCTCGGCTTGTACTCTCCTGTCCGGTATGACAACCTACCACATTTCGCTCGAGACACCGCCGCCAGCCGCATCGCCAGAGAAACTTCGCTAGCTCATCGCGCCCCGTCAGGTCCTCTTGCACCGCTGACTGCGCAAAGAGTTGCTCAGCTGTCAACGCGGAACAACTACCCCACGCCTCACCTGCCACGAGAGGCGGTGCGTTCGAAGAAGACACCGCGTCGGCCTCCGCAGCTGAAGCCCCATCTCATCTCGAACCTGAATGGTGCTAGAGAATCAAAAAGTGAGTTGTCATGCGTCTTTTGTTTCCATTCTCTTCGTGTAATGCATGTAAGTTTTTGGATCTAACATACTGGCACAGCGGTGAACGGCATGCTCTACAACCCAGTGACAATGCGCTGGGAGGGCAATGAGAATGCGCTCTCTGCGTTTGAGCCTCCGGCGTCTTCCCCGTCTACAGCATCCATTCCCCCATACCTTCTTCGAGAGAAAGAGAGCTCCACGCCTAGGCCTGCACTCATTACCCCTATTGGAGCGACCAAGGGCATCCAGGTGGTGGGCGGCATGGTGTTTGACCCGCAAAACATGTGCTGGCTGAAGCTCGGGCCACAGAACCCAAACAAAAACGACGTCGACGATGGCCTCGACGGTTTCGACAGCATTGACAGCGACGAAGATGTCTTCAAAGATATTCCCGATCTTGATGACGGCGCCGACTCCACAGAGGTGGGCGCCGGCCGAGTCAGTGATGTTAAAGACGACTGGCTCGTTGGCGAAGAGTTCGACGTTGGCCCCGAGTTTATCCGGCGACAGCGTGAAGAAGAGCAGCGGTGGCGCAAGAAGTGCGAGAGGTGGATGGCTTTCGAAGACCGCAACCACACCTCCTGGCGGTGGCTTCTACAGGAAATGGTGACCCATCCCATCTGAGACGGTACACTCGCCGTCACCGTATCTCGCTCGCATCGCCCTCCACTGCAGCAACACGACAAACAGATCCGAATTATCTATCCCGCGGCGCCTCTTTTCTTTGGGGCACTCCACTTTTTTAAATCATCAGCACCACCGTCTTGCACACGCAACATCTGCACCGGCGGGCTCTCAGAAGCAACTGCTACACAGACTTGTATCAACATATATGAAAAGCAAGGTATACTCATAGAACGGCGAAATCGGGTCACCACTCATCGGTCATGGTCGGTTGTTACTTGGGAACAAGTAGGACGTTTTGTCTCTGCCTTTCCTGCTGTCCGTACAAGGGACATACAATGCATATTGGCGTGTTGCTGGTTTCTTTTATCTGGCTTTTCCATGACATGATGGGTTTATGATTTCGGGCTCTGAATTTCTACTTGTCATTATAGTTCTGAGCAATGGCTACGGGAGGTTCTTCATCTTGGGGCAGCTTATTTTAGACGGGGCGGACGACAAGATGGTCGTTCAGAGCAAGTTGAGAAGGCATCTCTAGAGAGCCATCAAATGCTCAAGTTATGATTCAAGATGCGTCGTGCTGTCGAGCTTCGTGCAAAGCTGTCGCGATAAGAGCCAAGGCCAAAAAAAATCAGATTATGCTGCAAAGTAGTGCCCTTTCCGAACTAAGCCACACGCCGACCAGAAACATCTTTCTTCCTCTTCGGCTCTACTTCCTTTCTTGTGGTTTTGCCTTTTGTTTCTTTTGCGTCTTTTGTTGCGGCTTCTCCGCTGTCGCTTTTGGCGCGCCATTTGCCGCCGTCTTCTGTGCGCGTGCTGGTTTTTGGGTTGCGCTCTCATCGCCGTCCTTTTCCTCCTTCTCCTTCTTCGGCTCCTCCTTTTTCCCGTTCGTCTCCGTATTCCCCTTCTTCGCAGCCTTGCGGCCCAGCATATGCGGGTCCAAGCCACGACGACGCATGGCGTTCTTGCGCGCACGCTCCATGTACTTGCTATCCTCGTCGTCGTCAAAGTCACCGAAACCGTTGCCGGCGCCAGCATCGTCGTCCTCATCATCAACAATCGGCGACTTGTCCACCACAGCCACAGACGCCGACGCCGACGCCGCATCCTGGTTGGTGCTTGAGGCGGCGGCGGCCTTGGTTGACCCGCCCTCGGCGCGCACGGCATTGGCCGGCGTCGGCGCGAACTTTTTGAATTTGGCGACAAAGAAGCCGTCAACGTTCTGGTGGTGGGGATAGAAGCGGCGGGCCAGCTTCAGCGCAGGGTCGAACGACTTGCCGGCGAAGCTGGTGAAGCCCTCTTTGCCAAATGGCAGGCCGGTCTCGACGAGGCGCACGTTGGGCCGGCGCTTGAGTGCGTAGGCCACGACGGCCTCGTTCTCCTCGACGGCCACGGAGCAGGTCGAGTACACCAGGTAGCCGCCGGTCTTGCTGGCATGGTTGACGGAGTCGATGGCGGCCAGCAGCAGCTGCTTCTGGACGTGGGCCAGCTGCATGAAGTCGCGCTCGGTCTTGTTGGTCTTGACGCTCGGGTCCTTGGCAATGACGCCGGTGCCGGAGCAGGGGGCGTCCAGCAGCACGCGGTCGAAGCCGCCCATGACGCGGGGAAACTCGCGGGCATCGTAGTTGCACACAATGACGTTGCGCGCGCCGAGGCGGTGGACGTTGCCAATCAGGCCCTTGGAACGGGCCTTGGACGGGTCGTTGGCAAAGACGACGCCCGTGTTCTTCATGAGGGCCGCCAGGTGCGTGGTCTTGCCGCCGGGAGCGGCAGCCATGTCCAGCACGCGCTCGTGCTCCTGCGGCGCAAGCGCCATGACGGGCAGGAACGAGGAGGCGGCCTGCAGGATGTAGTGGCCGGCCAGGTACTCCGGGGTGGCGCCGAGCGGCACCTGTGACTCGAACACCTGCAGGCCGACCTTGCTCCACTTGCCCACGGGCTCAAGGGTGACGCCGCGGTTGATGAGGGCCTGGGCCAGTTCACGCCGGTGGGTCTTGAGGGTGTTTGTACGCAGAACGACGGGGCGCGGCGTCTCGTTGGCCTCGAAAAAGGCAAAAGCCTCGCGCGGCGCAAACAGGCCAAACAACTTCTCAGCCAGGTACTCGGAATAGCCGTAGTAGGCACACAAGTCCTTGATGAGCTGGGCCACGTAGTCGGCGCGCGAGCGGTCCTTGGCGGCGAGGCGGGGCATGTCCTCGAGCACCTGGATGGTCTCGCTGATGCGGCTGCGCAGGAGCTGCAGGTCGGGCGCGAGACGTGCTGTCTTGGACTTGCTACCTGGCAGCGCCCCGTCCTCGTCCTCGCCCTCGTCCTCGCTGCTGTCAAACAGGTTCGTGCCGTCAATGTTGGTCTGCAGTGCGTTGTCCTGCAACTCGGCGGCGGCCTCGGCAGCCTCGCGCGCCTGTTTCTTCTCAAGCTTGCGCGACAGGCCTTCGATGTTGGCAGCCGTCAGCTTCTCCTCGGCGTCAGACTCGTCCTCGTCCTCGGAGAAGACGAACTCGCGTTTGCCTCCGTCAAGGTCGTCGTCCGAGTCGAGTACATCGTCATCGTCGCCATCAGAGTCGTTTGAAAGGAAATCGTCACCTAAGACGGCCGCATCAATGCCGTCCTCCGAGCCGTCGCTGGCGGCATCGTCAAGGTCCTCGTCCTCGCTCGACTCCGGTTCTGGAAGCCTAGCGGCCTTCTTTGTCTTTGAGGCGATGGTGTCTGCGGCGGCCGCCGACACATTCACCTCATTCCTCGCTCCGTTCTTCACTCCGGTCTTCGCTCCGGCCTTCACTCCGGTCTTCACTCCGGCCTTCACTCCGTTCTTCGCCCCATTCTTCGCCCCATTCTTCGCCCCGTTCTTCGCCCCATTCTTGTCCGCGTCTGTCTTGTCTCCGCCGTTCCGCTTGCGCCGTTTCGAGGACGGCCCGTCGCTGCTCGCTGCCGCTGGCGTGTCGACTGGCAGTCCAGCCTTTCGCTTGAGGCGGGCAAAATGCTCTTCGGATAGCGGCTCGGGAGCGCCCTGCTTCTTTCCAATGCGGCGACCGACACCCATTGTGAAGATGGTGTGTGTGGAGAGGAAGGACGTGTTACTTCCAGGTTGTTAGAGAAGAAATGTGGTTTGCAACTCTTAGAGCAAAGCTATTTTGACCATCTTCTCTTTTTTTTTTGAAAAAAATACTGCCGGCCCGTTTTTGCGGGCGGTCACCAATACACCGCCCGTTGAATGTGGGGCACCTCATTCTGCTTATATAAGCGTAACACCTCACAAGTGATGTTGGACAAACAGTAACTCTTCTCAACCCTTCTTCCTCAACCACGTCCCTTCCATCTTGAAACGACTCATCATGGCCGAAGTCCAGTTTGCAAAATCGTTCCTGGCGGCGCTCGACGCCCGCCCCTCCAAGCTACCGGCTGACTATTTCGAGGATCTGCGCACATATCCAGCGCAGTCGCCAGTAGGTGTTTCCGAGGCTCCCAAAGTCTCGAGATGTGTCCCGGTGTCAAGCCAAATCAATTGCATGTCTGACTTGTACGCTTTCTAGTACACGCTTCCCCGAATGCCCAAGCCGATGCGCAAATCGTCCGGCACCGCAACGTCCGGCGCGCCCGGTGCAGCCCGCTCGTCCCAGATCACCGTCACCATCAAGTCAGTGCACCGCACGGCGCCAACACTGGACGTGCAGCTCACCAGCCTTGCTCCGGCCGGGGGATCGGGCGGCGGCGGGAGTGCATCCGAGCCCGAGCCGCTGTCGCTGGCGACCACGTCCCTGCTCGACGTGAAGAACGCGCTGGCTGCAATGTCCGGCGTGCCGGCGGCGAAGCTGCGGCTGCTGCACAACAAGAAGCCTGTGGCAGACAGCAAGGTGCTCAAGGACCTGATCGGCAGCGGTGTCACAGATGCGGGCCCCATCGAGATTGAACTTGGCGTGATGGTGGTGGGCTTGTCGGCCACGGTGTTGGCGTCGGCTGCTGCAGCCGCTGCCGCGGCGGAAGCGAAGGCGGCAGCAAACCCGGGCGGCACAGCAACAGCAGCGACACCTTCTGAACCTGCAGTACCTTCTGAACCTGCAGCACCTTCCGTTTCGACTCCGCCAGGAATAGCGGCCGAGTCAAAGGGGTTCTGGGATGACCTGCGGCGGTTTCTTGCGCAACGGACCGGCGACGACAAGCAGGCTGACGAGCTGTTCAGTCTGTTTGTGCGTGCGTGGGATGATCGGGTGTTATAGAGGGTAATAGACAGCATTGGACAGCATTTGAGATTGATACAGCGTGAGGGTCATTCCATGATGCCAAATTAAACTCGTGCAGAAACCTCGTTTCTGTTCTTTATTTCCTCTCTTCTGCTAGGTACTTAAAAAGCCAGTACAGTGCCAACCTTTGCTGCCGTCTTCCTGCATTCCACGCCCTCCGCTCTTCTCTCTCCCAGCATTTTTTCGAGCATTTTCAGTGCCCTTAAATGGGGTCTGTGATGGTGTGATAGGTGAATGTGGCAGTGACTTGTGAGTTTTTTTTATTTTCGTTTCCGTAGTATGAAGAAGCGTTGATGTTCCACGATTTCCATCTCTTCCCTTTAAGCCAAGCCCTTGCTGACCGTCTTGAGCACGGTGTCGTGCTCAATGTCGTCTGTGTCGTTTGCTTGCAGCTCGACGGCAATGCCGGTCAGCGCACGCTTCAGCGCCTCCTTGGACGAGGCGTACACCATCTTGGCCATGATGGGCGCATCATCGGGCGACCAGGCCAAGAATGTCAGCTTGTTCCGCACGCCCTCACCCGACGCCAAATTGTACTCAAAGTCGTAGACGGCATAGCGGGGGCCCTTGCCAACAGCGCCAGATTTCGACTTGCTGGTGGCGTTGACGAGCTTCTCGCGGAACGCCTCCCAGTCTGCATCCTTGCCACCGGTCTCCTCAATGACAATCTGCTTGTTGTCGTCGGATAGCTTGTAGATGATGTATCTGTACTTCTTGTTGAGCTTAAGCTCGTTGTAAGTGCTGATGCACTCGGGCGCGACGGAAGCTCTGGTATCTTGTCAGCGGGGGGGACGTGTGAGATAAAGGCGGCTGCCAGGGTTTGCCGTTGATCCTCGGCAGCTTACCCAGATTGAGACTGTGTCGGAAAGGTTAGAATAGTGTCCATCAACGTAAAACCGGCCTTGGGGCACACGACCAGGGAGCAAGAGAGGCAGACGTACCATTGTGAGAGGCTTTGTGTGTGGGAAATAGCAGAGAGAAGTCGAGAAGCAAACAAAAGAGGTCAACGGTTGTGGTCTGTTGGAAGCAGGGCGGTCAGCAAGGAAACTGTCGGCAAAGAAACTGTTCAACGATGCGATGCCGTTCCCGCAGTTACCACGAGACCCGAGACGGACAGGGTGCGCCGGGTGCGACAGGACGTCACCGTATTTACGCGCATCAGCAGTCGGGCCGGACTCTCGTGGTGCAAGCTAGAAAGCTCGATATGGGGAGACAAAATGGCAAGGTGCCGCGAACAGCGACAAAGCGGGCGGGCAAAGTGCGGATCAAGGAAAAGCCACGAGGGGTTAGCAAAGAGAGGAGAGCTCACCACGATGATGGCGCAGTGTAGACGGCAGCCGGAAACCCGACGACGGCAGGCGAGTTGGCGATGGTGACGGGGAGACAGGGAAGGCTGAACTTGCAGAAATGTGTTGCTTGCAGAAACGTGTTGCAGGAAGGAAAGGGGGTGAGGAAGTAGAAAGAGCGAGAAAGAGAGGGGGGTTCGGATAGTCATAGTGGGGGGTTTTGCTCCTTTTTTGCTTGCGACAACAGCAAGGCGCCAGGCAGTCAGCCTCTGGCGGGGTTGCCCAGGCGATAGCCCCCTGCAACGCCCTGTATTCTCTTTAACGGCGGGTATCAGCATAGTGCGCTATATCTTCCGCACTGTTTAGCTAGCCAGGAACAGGCGTACACAGTGCCCGTCGCACGTTTCCCAGGTCAACCGTGTCAGGCAACGATCAAAAAGCCCTTTTCTATCATCTTGCATCTTATTGTGACAGCTGATGGTCAGGTATATATGACGTGAGAGGAGATTCTGTGCAAAAATAGAAAGCCCAAAAGAGAGATGCCAGGAAGAAGGGAGAGAAAACGAAAAGAAAAGGAAATCAAAGCAAAGAGGCGAGTAAACTCCAAGCCAAATGACAGCCAAGACAAAAGAACAGATGCAAACGAAAGATGCGCTTTTGTTTTTCCGCCGTTGAGAAATCCTCTCAAGCCTCGTAATTGTACAATGTCGTCGTTGTAGAACTCGTCCGCACCCTCTTTTTCCCTTACATCATGCCGCCCATGCCGCCCATGCCGCCCATGCCACCCATGCCACCCATGCCGCCCGCGGGGGATGCCTTGTCGTCGGCAGCCTCGACAATGGCGACCTCGGTGGTGCCGAGCAGCGAGGCCACGCCGCTGGCGTCGATCAGGCCAGTGCGCACAACCTTGAAGGGGTCGAGGATGCCAGCCTGGATCATGTCAACGTACTCGCCTTTGGCACTGTCAAAGCCCTTGTTAAAGTCGGCACCGTACTCGTCCAGCAGCTTGCCGACAATGACGGCGCCCTCAAGACCGGCATTCTCGACAATGGTGCGGGCCGGCTTGGTGATGGCGTTCTTGACAATGCTGATGCCCAGCTGCTGGTCAAAGTTGTCCGGCTTCAGGTCGTTCAGTGCCTGGCTGGCGGCCTTGATCAGTGCCGTGCCACCGCCTGGCAGGATGCCCTCCTCGACAGCGGCGCGCGTGGCGTTGAGCGCATCCACGTAGCGGTCCTTCTTCTCGCCAACCTCAACCTCAGACGAGCCGCCGACGCGGATCACAGCCACGCCGCCCGACAGCTTGGCCAGGCGCTCCTGCAGCTTCTCCTTCTCGTACTCGGTGGTGGTGGGGTCATTCATGACACCGCGGATCTGCTCGCAGCGCTGGGTAATGGCGTCCTTGGAGCCGTCGCCGTTCAGCATGATGGTGTCCTCCTTGGTGATGGTGATGGATCCGACGGCGCCGAGCAGATCGGGTGTGGCCTTCTCCAGCTTGACGTCCAGCTCATCGGTGAAGACGGTGCCGTTGCTGAGAACGGCAATGTCGCCAAGGATCGACTTGCGGTTGTCGCCGAAGCCGGGGGCCTTGACGGCGGCAACCTGCAGCTGGCCACGCAGCTTGTTCAGGATGCACACAGCCAGGGCCTCGCCGTCAATGTCCTCGGCAATGATGACCAAGGGGCGCCGCAGCTGGGTGGAGATCTCGAGGGCCGGGATGATGTCCTGGACGGCGGAGATCTTCTTCTCGGACAGCAGCAGCAGGGGCTTCTCGAACTCAACCTTTTGCGACTTGGGGTCGGTAATGAAATAGGGCGAGACAAATCCACGGTCGAAACGCATGCCCTCGGTGACCTCGAGTTCATCATTGACGGTCTTGCCCTCCTTGACTGTGATGACGCCCTCCTTGCCGACCTTCTCCATGGCGCTGGCCAGCAAGGCGCCGATATGGGTGTCGCCGTTGGCGCTGATGGTGGCGACTTGGGCAACCTCCTCGCTGGTTGTCACGTCCCTCTTGCGGGTTTGGAGGTACTCGACGACGGCGTTGACGGCGGCTTGGATGCCACGACGCAGGTCCATGGGGTTGCAGCCAGCAGCAACATTCTTGACTGTCTCGGAGAAAATACTGCGGGCCAGCACAGTGGCCGTCGTGGTGCCATCGCCGGCAACTTCGTTGGTCTTTGAAGCGACGTCCTGCAGCAGCTTGACGCCCAGGTTCTCAAACTTGTCCTTGAGGGAGATGGCGCGGGCAACAGTAACACCATCTAAATTGTTGGTCAGTTTGCGGAGGGCACGGGGAGGTGCGGGAAGGAGTTATAATCATAAAAGGCCACCCACCCTTTGTGATCTTTGGCGATCCGAAGCTCGACTCAATCAGCACGTTACGGCCCTTGGGACCCAGGGTTGTTGCCACAGCCTTGGCCAGGGTCTCCGCACCGGTAAGCAGGGCAGCGCGGGCCTCGACACCGAACTTGAGCTCCTGATAACAAGACACTGTCAGTACGTTGGCGGGGTTCTATGGAAGCGACGAAAGAAGAGAACAATGGCAACCCACCTTGTGCGCAAACCGGCGCTGCTGCAGGTTAAGGCTGGTAGATGGGCGCAAGGCGCTCGAGGTCGAGAGCACCGAGGCTCGTGCCCGGGATGACAAGGCACGCTGCATTGTGAGGTAGAAGCAGGGGAAGCGAAGCGGGAGGAAGAACAAGAACGAGACTTGTCAAGGATAGAATGGAAACTTGGGAGGTCCGGAAACGAAGGAGGAGGCAGGAGAGGAAAGGAAGGAAAGGAAAAGAGAGGAAGAGGAAGTAATGCTGGATGGAGAAGCTCTTTTCCGTCACCAGCAAAAACCAAAGAAAAAAAAGAAAAAAAGACCAAAAAACCCCAACGACGCGGCTGTTGATTGGTCACCATGATTGGCCTGTCCATTTTGGGTCTAGCGCGCTGTACAGCCGTATGTTCTCCAAAACTCGCAGTGCCTTCTATCCAGTTCTGTGGGGACGGTATCCACTTTTGTTGCCCACAGACAGACCGCAAGGTGTGAGTGAGGAGGCTCTCACGATGCCGGGGCCCGGGGAGACCAGTCGACGGGCCGGCGGCAGTCACGGCATCTCGACAAAGACTGCCGGGGAATATGTCCGGAGGCGCCAAGGGGCGGGCCAGACTTATGTTTGTATTGAGAGTTTGAAATTGCGAGGCTTATTTGATTAAATCGATTTGTTTTCTTTCAGTTGCGAAAGACTTTCCTTTCTTCTCCTCAACTTTCTCGTCTAGTTCTTTTGAAGGGCACTGTCACTCAGATACCTACCCATCTACGGAGCACTGTGGAGAAAATCAACGTTGCAGAACAAGAAGAAAGAGATAGGGAGAAGTAATTGCTGGGCACAGGAGTGGTGGTCAAGGTGAAGAGAGAGGAAAGGACGAAGCAAACGGACAACACATACTCTCTCCGGACTAATATAAAATACAAGTTCTCTCCCCCGTACTCTTTATCTCCTCCTCCTCGCTATCCTTCGTTGGCCGATTATTTTTACTCTGCTTCATCACACTCTTCTGAATCACTGACCTCTGACTGCAACTTGTCTCTATCGCAACATAACGTGTGTCCAGTGGTCCACCACCCTCAAGCCCAAGAGACAAAGAAGCATTGATCTTCTTCATCTTCTTCTCCTACTAGCTTTTCATTCTGTTCTCATTTCATTTTTCTTCCAGCTTCATTTTTCAATTGAACTTCATTCGCTAATTGCCCACTAACTGCTTCTCCCACAAGAAAGTCCTTCTTCCTTCCTTCCCAGATATATTGATCAGCCTACGTCTCTGTCCTCCACCCGCAGACCACGCGGGGTCTTTTAACGTTGTCCTTCAACCCCCCCCCTTCTTTTTTTTTCTTTTTTTTTTTTGAGCAGAAACTGAAAACACCTAAATCAAGAGCACCGGTCTGACCCCGTCTGCCCCGTGTTACCTGTCCTCCGCATAGCATAAAATGACCCTTGTTGTCGCCATCTGACGGTGTCTTTGCCCCTCACTATGCCATCTCGACCACCGCTCCCATCTTCCTTCTTTTTTTTTTTTTTGTTGTTTGTTGTTCTTTGTTTTTTTGTTTTTTCGTTTTCACATTTTTTTGTGTTTGGCTCCTCAACGACTGGAGAGGAACGACCGAGAACGAAGCAGACAGACTGACTGCACAAAGGAAACGAAGCATGCAAGGAAACGACGCCCGGAATTGAGCAAACGAGCAAACGAGCAAATGATCAAATGATCAAACGAAGAAACGAAGAAACGAGCAAACGAGCAAACGAAGCAGACAAACCAGACAAACCAGACGAATGAAAGCAACCAACGAAACGCTGCCCAAATGGTTGTACAAAAACCCGAGTTGCAAATTTGCTCCAGAAGCACGATAGAAAGAAGAATTGAACCTGCCAGTGTGAACCAGCACCTCCGAAGCTGATATACCTGTTCCGCCCGCAATAGTAAATGCGGGAACAGTTGTCTTGTTGTCTTCATGTCGACATCTAGCCGTCTTTCCGGTGTGCGTGTTGTTAAGCCCCGTGTACTGTGACTTTTCCAGGACCGATCGTGGTGTGTTGTTTCGATTTTCTTCCGAACTCCGCTCTTTTCTCCGACTCTGCTTCCCTCACGCCCATAAAGATGCGCGCAAACTCGACAGACCAAGACAAAGACCAAAACATGCTGGAAAAAACAGAGGAAGGACGTGCGCGCAAAAGTTTGAAAAGTAGCCCGTCAAAGCTTTGAGCAGAAAATAACGAGAAGAAAAAAAGATAAAAAGAAATCAATCGAGCAAAATGGGCTGGCAAAGGGAAATTGTCGGACGCGGATCAAGCATTGGCGTCGTCGCGGATGAGGCTCTCGTAATGGGCCGAAGGGACCGAATCGGACGTGGACTTGGTCTGCATAACACATTCTGTCAGTCTTCTATCTATGTCTTCTCACTCGACTTTTGTTTTGACACTCACCTGATCACGATCGTCCTCCAGCATACTGCCAAAAGTCTGGGCACCCGGCTTCAGACCAAGACGTGCGTTGCTGAGCTGGAGACCGTCATTGTACATGGAGAATCCACTGCCGCTGTAGTTGTTCATCGACAAGAACATCTGGTGCGCCATGTCGGGCGAATGGTACAGCTGTGAAGGCTCAGCTTGCATCACAGCCTGCGGAGTCAGGCCAAAGTGCGGCGGCATGCTCACCATCGACGCATTGTCCATGCTGCTGCTTGGCAGAAAGCGGTCCATTCTCAAGTCGTGCATACCTCTCATGGCTGCCACGCTGGAGAACTCCGCAATGTTCTCCATGTGAGCCATGCTCGGCATGCTCACCATTGGCGGCATGGTCGAGATACCAGGCATGTTCGGGGTGTGCATGTTGCTACCGGCGTAGACCTCGGCCTTTGGCGACGACCCGGAAGTCACGGTGGACACAGAAACAGACGAGACAATTGCCGACCCCCGAGGAGATTCAGCGTGACTGAAAAGCGCTGGGCTCACAGTGGAATTCATGCTGCTGCTTCCGACAGTAGAGAAGTTATAAGCAGCGTCGCCAGGGCACGCAAAGCCATGGCCATTTGTGGTGTTAGTGAAATATGCACCCGATAGCGGTGCAGACATGGCTGGGGAACCAGAAGCGGCATCAACCATGGTCTCAGCCAGTTGCAGTGCGTTGGTCAGCTCCTCAGTAGCTTCATAGCATTCACCGGCGTTGTGGCAGACAGGGGCATCGCTATCCCTGACAAACCCACTGCCGTCATGCACAGGCTCGGGAGAAACGCCCATTGACCGGTAATCAGCAACCTCGTCATCACCTGTACCAACGACCACAAAGTCGTCGGCTTGGTGGCTGCCATAGTTGCAATCCTGGCTATCGTTCTCATGGCAACTGGTACGACTTCCAGCGCCATTCGCATGTGCCTTTTCTTGCTCGAGCGACGCCTCGTCACCTGCATGGCTACCAGGCGAACTCGACATGCTGTTCTGCTGCTCGGCACTGCCCGAGAGCACCTCGTCTTGCACTTGCGAGCTTTCGCTGTTTTCAACTTTGTCATCGTCGTCTTCGATGCCGCTTTCCTCCATGTAACTCACGGCACGACGGACCCGCGGCAGCTTGCGGCGGGGCTTGTCACTGACCTTGATCAACGGATCAAAGTCGGCGTCACTGTCCAAGTCGGCAGGATCTGGTGTGGGCACGCGAGAGTTGGTGCGCTTGCGCTTTGTGCTGACACTCGTATCAGCACTCGTCGCGGCCTTCTGGTTGCGCTTCGGCATTGACGTCGTTGCAGCCTTGCTAGCACGAGAAGCTGCAGCCGTAGTAGCGCCCTTGGCGGCCTTCACGTTCCTATTCTTCCGGGGTGACTCGCCGGTCTCCTCAGCGTTTTTGTTGAGCGGGGGAACTGGTTTGCAGTCATAGATCAGGACTGCATTGGAATCATAGATGTCCGGGAGATTATACTTGCGGTCCCGAAGAGGTTCCGTGTAGTACACAGCGCGTAATTGAGAGACGTCGGTGCCTTCCATGTCGGCACGAACAAAACCTCGGAGCATGGGGTCAACGGGGTCTCGGGAACCGGACTTGGGAAGGACGGGTGGAATCAGGTGGCCCTGGGCGACGAGAGTTGACCGCATGCGGTGAAGGTGTTGTTGAATCGCGCTGGCCGATGAGCCAGGGTGGAGGCGGTGGGCAACCTCGGTCCAGGGCAGCTCGATCTGGTGACGGGCCGCTTCGTACTGCAGAACGAGAAGCAGCTTTTCAACCATTCTAGGCCCTGTGAACTGTTAGCATCGAGAAAAGAAAGGGAAACGGCTAGAGAACCAAAAGAGAAAATTGGGTTCAAAAAAGCGCTAGACCATCCAAGAGGACGTGAATAAGGAGGGCAGACGGGATATACCAATGAAGGCGAGAGGTCGAGGAGACAAATTGAAGAGAAAAGATCGCAAAGGCGATAGCGACAATAGCGATAGGAGCAACAATAAAGCCAGCGTCCTGTTGGAGTAGAACGAGCGAAAACAGATATGCGTCGAAAAACAGTCCAAAAAGTGTAAGTGGGGAATTGTCTTCCAAAAATGTCTTACGCGACCAGACAATCAGCCCGCGGCCGGCTTGTCGTCCATTGCGTTGTCTCTCTTCGGGCCGGAGGGGAATGTGAGGGTTCGGCCGCGCCGCTTCAAAGTCCTCCCAAGACATCTGACGCTTGCCTTTTCCGTTGCCGGTCTTGTTCTTGTCCCCCGTGGCTTTGCCCTTGGATGCCACGCCATTAGCACCCTTGCTGGCAGGCGAATGCACGGCTGAGCTGTTGTTGGCCCTCTTCCGCTTGGGAGTCGGCTCGCACTTGTCAACGACGTCGTCTTCATCTTCGTCGTCGTCTTCCTCAAACTGCTCTTCCCATTCTTCTTCCTCCTCCTCTTCTTCTTCATCTTCTTCATCATCATCTTCTTCGCTTTCCTCAGGCTCTTCGTCAGAAGTCTCAGCATCATAGCCATCAAGTGCATTAGTGTCAGCAGGAACGGGCGTGCGCGTGTTCCCATTGTTCTTGGAGGCGCCGCCCTTGGCAGGCTTCTTTTTCTTGGTTTGCTCCGTCGACTCGACGGGCTGTTTCGCAACAGCTTTGCTGCGCACCGATGACTGGCCGTTTCTCTTGGTTTCAGCCGCGCCTTTTTCAACCCAGTCTTGCTCTTTGTCACCACCCTCGATGGGCTCGACAACGTGGGCTGGACCGGCAGCTTCATCTCCGTTCGCACGATCACAATCGGCACTGGAGACGATGTCAAAGCCGTCGTCGTCCTCTGTCAGCGGGCTGTTTGTCTTGCTTGGCGAGGCTTTCTTGGTGCCCCTAGGTTTCGTAGGCGTCGGCGGCGGACGAGTGGCCGTCTTCTGGCGACGACACCCAGCGACCTTCTTGGCCGGTGACGGAGTGTAGCGTGCCATGTCTGGAGTGCCAGTGGCAAAGGAGCAGTTGGGAAAAGGAAGGAAGCTTTTCTTCTTGTTGGAGATGCTGCCGATTTTCTTCTGTGATCTGTCGCGTTAGCTTGGTCTTCACGTCGAGTTGAGGAGAGACTGAGGAGAGTATTGGTTTACAGATGCGTTGGCGAGGCGGAAGAAAAATCAAAACGATTGCAGATTGCCTTGAGAAGAGGGTCGAGGAAAATCTGAGAGGAAGAAAAAGATTTTCGTAGGTAGCGGATCGAGAGTTAACTAAATTGACAGATCGAAATAGGAAGGAAGGAAGGACGAGGAGAACAATAGCGAAGCAAGGGACTCTTGTAAAGGTAGGAAAACTTCCTAGTGAGTGGGCACCCTCAGCGATGAGGCTCGTGGCATTTCAGAGAAGGTGGGGGTCCGAAGAAGAGACGATGGTATGCATCGCTATTGAGGAGACCGGGTGGGCGAGGGAGAAAATAACAACGAAAGATGCAGACAATGTGCAAAGGGGCGTCAATCAGTCCGCATCACTGAAATCGTTGCCGGTCCTGTTGCTGGTGGCTGGGCACCAGGGCACCAGAGCAATAAGAGGGAACAGGGATCACGAGGATGGTGCCGAGAGGGAAGGAGGCAGACGGTGAAGAGGGAAGGAGCGATGGTCCAGACTACCCAAACAAGACGGCCACCAGAGTCAAAGCTCCAGGCGCTCTGGGCGCTCCTCTCTGCTCTGGGTACTGGACAAGTCACTCGAAGGCGTGCCAGTGTACAAAAGGTACCTCTTGTCGCTCTCCATCGTGGGCTTCCTCCTCGCGTCTCCCTCGCTTTGCAGCGGAGGAAGGTGCAACCCGCACTTGGCCACAGTTTTGGCCTGCTGGCTGGGAGACGCCTCCTATTCATTCGGGGATCATTCGCACGATATTTCCACACTGTCGACTGCAAAAAGCTCCCCTGACACGTTCTCCAACAAAGAATACTTTGCGAGAACAGTGCTTTCTGGTCGGTCGTGTGCCTTCACGCAGTCGTTTCATGCTGTGTACCTCGGTTCTGCGCACATCACCGACAAACAGCATACATTTTGTCCTTTCTCGGACACGTTTGTCCTTCCGCAAACACGACTAAAGCACGAATGTCGCCGCTTCACAACAAAATAGAAGCACCAAGCGGTGCTGCACAACCGTCTGTTCGAGACGACTTATCCTGAACCGGTCTGTGCAGGCGTTTGTTGGCATTACCGTCTTCCGGAAAAAGCTCTCTCTCTGCCTTGCAGTTGTCGCCCAACCTTGATTTGCGGCTGTATTTGCGCTGTCAGTGTTCTTGGCGGCCTACTTCCCGCTGTTTTTCTGCCCAGTGCAAGTTCTTGTCGCTGACTTTTGATTTTCCGTGTCTGTCAGGTCCGCGCGCTTGTCTCTCAAGTCGGCCAACACCTGCCATACCCTTCCACGGCAACAACATGTACCACACAGCAAGTGTTCGAGAAAAAGAGAATTACCAGATGCGGAAATTCTCACTTTTTCCAGTGGTACCATTCGCTTGCAGCTTGGGCCACTTATTGTTGTTCTGTGCCGGTCCGAAGTCCACCCGAGCGCGATGGATCTGAGAAGAAACTGGAAAAGGAGACTCTGGCTGTAAGACACTAACCAGCCACACGATTTGGTCGTCAGCGCGCTCGTTGCTCTTTCCTCTAAAAATGACACTGTGCAGCCAATAAGAAACGGAGCGAAATCGTGGCAAAATGCCTATTTGCAGTGGTCCGGGGCGGGTGGAAATAAGAAAACGAAAAACCCGATGGAACATGCACAGAAACGAGTAAGTGTTGTTAACTCCATGCACGCACGAGTAGTAAGCAGACCGGCATAACTCTTGGAGGTAAACCAATCACAAGCCAGCATTTGCTCGCCGGCCCATCAATGCCAAGTCACGTGTAGATCCAAGGCGGTGGAAGGGAGGTGTCGGTGGGTGCCGAGTGCTCCATAAAGATGGTTGCGTTATCTTCCTATTGCCTTATTAGGAAAGTTGCGACAAGTCCCAAGTCGAGGACATATTCGAGTAGATGCTTAATAGAGGAAGGTATGCAGGTGGTGGAGGTGTTGTTGGTAGCAGGATGAAGGAAGAGGAAAGGGAGAAAAGTGGAAAGTAAACAGAGGAAACAGAAGGAAAGAAAGGAGTTGGATTACTCCGTATTTATGGGGACAGCTCACTCACTAGACCTCTTTAGGTGGTATGTAGGAAGGTACCTAGGTACCTACGCGCACGGACGCAAAGTGTAAATAGGACCAGTGGTCGCCAAATAAGATCTCAAGTATCACAAGTTCACAACACATCCACATCCTCAAGAGACCGTTTACGAGTCCAGAAGAGCCCTTTTTGGTCGATGAACTAATGGGCTACTACGCACGGCTGCGTCTTAGTGACAGGCCGGACCAAAAAGAGGTATCAGGGACCTGTAATCGGACAGTCTGTTGGAAAGGCATCGAACATTTGTCCACGTGATCGCCGGAATGTTGTCCGAAAGCCATCCAAACGCTCATTCGGTCCTTCCAAATACATCTCAGAGGTATCTCGGAGAGGGATTGGGTTGGCTTTCGGCTATTTCCCAGTGTTCACGTCGAGTAGAGACTGCTCGGAGGGTAGAATGCGCTGGAAGATGGAGTTGAGATCATAATTGTAGTGTTATGTAGTGTTATCTAGGCGTATGTCGAGAAGAAAAAAGCAGGAAACAAAACGTCCCAACACCTTAGTGCTAACCATAGAGCTGGCCGTGGCCCCCATAAATACGAGTAAAACAGAACACCAGTTGGCCCAAGGTCGAAAGAAAAGCAAGTGCCACCAGACAACAAGGCAGAACCTTTTTACCCGTCCTTTCTATGGCCCCTAGACCACCTCCCCTTGTCGTCTATATGCTGCCCTCCTCGAGAGCATGTACATCTTCGTCGTCCTCCCGCTTGGTAGCGTTCGTGTCCGGGGTAAGGCCGCCGTCGGCGCCTTTTGCAGCTTCGATGGGCAGCTTGGCCTTGACGAACTCGCCAGGCTCCTCGTCTGCCCTGGCATCGGACTGCTCCACGTCCTGCTTGGCGGCCGCCGTAGCTTTGATAGCTTTCTGGCGCGGCTTGCAGTGCCGCTTGGCGGCTGGCTTCGCCTCTCTGACAGCACCAGCACCAGCAGCATACATAGCATCGGCATCGCTGAGATCCTGGCCGCTCCCCTCTGAGCCAGACGCACTGTCTGGCCCGGTGCTCTTTTTGGCGGAAGCAGAAGCTGTGGCGGCAGCCGCCGCCGCACCGCGCTTGCGCTTGGCCATCGGAGTGCGTGGCGAGTTGGCGGGCAGGGCAAAACCAACGGCACCACCGTCACCGTCGCGGCCGGCTTCGTCATAGGCACTGCTATCCTTGTTGCTGCTGAAGTCCATGGTCTGCGCACGCTTCTTGAGTCGCTCGTATCTCTTGGCACTGCAGGGAGAGGTAGTCCAGACGTCAGCTAACGGATGGCAAGAGGGACGCAAGCGGAAATACACGAAGCAGCAGGGAGCGGGGGCATATACGCTGCAGCCTTTGTGGGAATCGAGAGTTCCGTGGCGACGGCCTCGAAATCGATCTGCGCGACAGCGAGCGCGTTAGTATGGCTCGCAGAGAAGAAGGCAGAGAACGATGGGCGTCTCTATGAACTCACCATGCCGCCGGTGGCCGTGTGCTTGATGCATGCTAGCAGGAAGTATTTTTGTTCGCTGGCAAGCATTTTAGCTGGCCGTCGTAGCTGAGATTGCGGTGAGGAAGGGAAGGTGGTTGGTAGATCTTGTGGACTGATCGTCACTGTGGTAGTGTAGATACACAGGGAATCAAGGAGAACAGATAGTGTTGCAGTGTGGGGGAGAGCAGAAGACGACAGAGAAGGCTGGTGCAAACGCAGTAGACACAAGTGAGTGTGCAAGGGCGCGAAGAGCTTCAGAGGAATGTATTTGTTAAGCAGCGGCACCGAGGCGCTGGACGCAGACGAGGCGAACGAAGAGTGCTGTCACCGAGTGAATGTAAGAAGAGACTGACAAGGTTGTTTTTCACTGCCGCGTCACTTGTTGCTTTTTCTGTCTATGGATATTCGTATGTCTACAAGTTACGTGCCCTCCAATTGGTCTCCCTTCGACTGCGCGGTCCTGACAAAAAGAAAAAAAATCAACGTGAGAGCGCAGAAAATCTAGTGATAACTGGTTTATGACTACTTCGCGTGCTTTCCTCGCATGTCTCTATGGTGCCCCATACCCTTCACTGGCGACTTTCTTGCAGCATTTCCTACTTGTATATAGGTAGTTCACACTTTCATCCGTCAGAACGTTCCTGGTCGTCTGCTCCTTTCGCCCCTGTAGCGTGCAACGCTCGGACTTAGTGATAGGCATCTTTGTTTTGGGCACATGTCTTTGTCTTTGTCGTGACCGCTGTCGTTGTCGTCGTTGTCGTCGTTGTCGCCGTCAGGTTCCAGTAGGCTCTCCTGCCAGTCCCTGACGTTGTTGTTCTTGTCGCGCAGACTGATTTTACACAAGTCACTCTCACTTAAAGCTTTGCACGTCAACCTTGGTCGGGGTGCCTCTGGCGTCGGGACTCTTGGAAAATAGCTGCCTGATGAGCGGCCCTCCCTCGCTTGGCGTCGACGCTGTCTCCCATCAGTGCTGTTTTTGCGCGGCACAAATGCTAGTTTCGGTAGTCTCAATGGATACGTGATTTGCGCCTGCTTCGGGAAACTAGTTTCGAGGGCAAAGGATGGACTCTGGGCGAGCACCGCTGTTGTTGGACTCTGGGCGAGCACCACTGGCGTTGAGTTGGATATGTGCCTGCCCGGCGCGTACGGAGTGGCGTTCGGGCCTAGGTGGTAGGCCTGGCCCCCATTTGGATAAGCACCTTGGCTTGCGCCTACATCCGGATCTTGTCCGACGGTCGGGTATATGCCTCGCTGTCCATATTCGTAGGCAATCTGAGCTGTGGTCTGGTATGTATTGCAATGAGGCTGGCTGCTTAGCAACCCGGTGGATATGTCTGCGTAGGTGTATGGCCAGCTGCCCTGTGGCGTATGGTATGCGGATGGATGGCTCGAATGCAGATTGCCTCCAAATGTGCCCGGATCACAGCCTGGGACATAAATCTGGAGCTGTCCCTGTTGATGTTGACTCTGGAGCAGCATCTGCTTTACCAAATGTAGCTCTTGCTGCTGCAGACACATCTGATCCTGCTGCTGCTTCCACTGCTTCTCCTGTTCCTGATGCCACATCCACTCTTGTTGTCGTTGCCGTTGTTGCTGCTCTTCTTCTAAGCGAGCCTGCTCTTCTTGGTGTTGCTGTAGTTGTTTCTTCAGCTGCTGTTGCTGCCGTTCCTGTCGCTCCCGCTGTCGCTGTGCCTCTTGCTCTCGTTTTAGTTCTTGCTGCAGCTGTAGCTGCTGCTGCCGCACCTACTGCAGCTGCAATTGCTGACGGTGAACCAGCTGCATCAGTTGCCACGTCGACTGCATTCGACAGTCCGACTGCTCCAGCCGTGACTGGGTTTGCAGCTCTCCGCCTTCGCGACCATTCTTGCCGAGGCCGAGGACCGGCATCGCCTGCAACTCACCAGGCCCAGACGGATCAGGCGGGCCAGAGCGGGTCATTGTTTAGATGATGGGGACGTAGGACGATAGGTGTATCTTCTTTTCGTTTTCGTTTTTTGCCCGCATTCGGTATTGATACCTCTAGTAGTGCTATTGTGACTGGTGAATATGATATTCTCCTTGTGTCATTCTCCTTGTGTCTGACTTGAGTCTGCTACCAAATTGTATGGCTGTTGTCGTCTATTTTGGCCGTTTCGTCGTGTTGGAGAGGGAAAGTCTGAAAAAAGGTCAGCTTTTTGACATTCGGACAGGATGTCGCCATGAATTCTCCACTGGGAAAGACCAGGGAGGCTTTCAGTCGTGCATTCCCTGTAAGACAAACAGCGGAGGCGCTCTTTCCGTTTGCAGTTTTGAGTATTTAGGACCCATAAATAGTGCGGCGGAAATCGAAGGGGAGAAGGGGGAGAGATTGAGAGGGAAAACTAAAAGAAACGTGGTGAAAGAGAAGAGCAAAACGAGGTGATAGTACCTGGATATTGCGTATCTAACAAAAATACAAAAACGCACTGCACGCCTTCCCAGTGTCTGTTAGCCGCCACAGAGCCCACGAACACGTCCGCCTGCGTGGCCACCGAACCGCGGTCAGGTGGGCACCTTAACGATGGTCTCTCGAGATTGAAGATGGGGATCGTTGGGCAGAGCTGCACAGATGTGCTGTTGTAGGGTGAGGATGGAAAAGATGGAGATAGGAACGATGAAAATTGACACGGACAGAGTAAATGTATCTTAGCTTGTTGGCTGAAAACCCAAAGATAGAGAGAATCAACAAGGAGAAGACAACGTGCGCCTGGAACCAGGAATTATATGGATTAATCCAGGCCAAGCCGCTCAATCTGACCGCAGGCCACCAGATCATTTCGTCGTGAGACAAACGAAAAAGACAAACATAAAGAGAAAGAAAAAACTCCGTGCTGACCGGCGAAAACCTTCAGATCCCGTCAACGCCGTTTCATGCTTCCCCATACTGAAATCTGCCGCTGTTAGCCCGAGCTGTGGGGAGAGTGGAAAGGAAAGATTGAAGTGAACCTGCAAAACGTACTCTGCCCCATAGTGATCCACAACCCCCGCGCCGTTGGCTGCCGCCAGCGCCGTCAGCACGGCCTCGTCCTCCATCGTTGAGCTGCCCACGTCGTCGTCCGCCACGGAGTCCAGCTTCCGCCGCTTGACGTTTCGGGTCCCGGCAGCGTCGTGACCGTTGCCCATCCCATCTTCTTCGTCACCGAGGCCAACACCAGCTCCAGCGCCGACATCAACCATGCCCACCACTTCCTCATCCTCGCCGTTGGCGTCCTCAAACGGGCCCAGCGCCGGGTCCACCATATTGCGATCTTGCGGGTCGTCCTCTGACGGCTTCGACTGTTGGTTTAGTTGCTGCACATGCTGCTGTGGATGCTGCGGATGTTGTAAGTGATGTTGCATATGAGGTTGTGAATGTTGCGGATGTTGTTGCATGTGTTGCTGTGGATGTAGTGGATGCTGTTGCATGTGGTGCTGTGAATGTTGTGGATGTTGCTGTGGGTATTGCTGTGGGTATTGCTGCGGATATTGTTGTGGATGCAGTGGATGCAGTAGATGCTGTGGATGCTGTGGATGCTGCTGCACATGCTGGTGGACGTGGTGCTGTGGTTGATACTGAGGCGGCAGCGGCGGCGGTATTGGGCCTATTGGCCGTCCCTGTTGTTGGTGCAGATGGTACTGATGCAGCATCGAGCCACTCTCATTTGCTGCCACAATGGCTGCCACCGCGGCCGCTGATGCTGCAGCCGCTACCGCCGCCACTCTCGATTCAACATCGGACGTGGCACTATTGCCACCGACGTCTGTGCGTCCACCCGTGTCGTTCATTGCCGCCGCCTGTGCCTGTGGTGGATCCGCCTCGGAGGCCGTTGCTGTCTGCGATGCCGCTGGTGGTGGTGCTCCTGCTGATGTTGACGTGCCTTGTGGAGACCCTTGTGGTAGCAAGGGTTGCAACCCGCTCGCAGCGGCCGCAGAAGCAAGATCACCGCCAGCGCCAAATACGGTCTTCACATCTTCTGGTGACTGCGCCGTTTCCCCGAGCTCAGTTGACGATAGAGCTCCCTCGCGGTGCTGCTTGCGGCTCCGGCGCGGTCGTCGGACGACGGGGTTCGGTATTGGATCGACGGGAAAACCGTGACCTATGGAATTTGTTGCCATCGTTGTCGCCTCCGCTTCTGTCTCTGGATTCCCCGGTGACGAGGCGTCCTTACTGAGTCGGCCGCGACCGGGCCCTGTCCGACTCGTGACGGCGCTCGATGCCGGGTTGGTCTTCACGGCCGACGCCCCATGGCCGCCAGCGCCGCCTGGGATGCCGTAGGCTGGGTCGATCTTACTTTGGGTGCGGCGCAGGCCTTGGAAGTGCTGCCTATGAGACACGGCGTCAGTCTTTCCGGTGGCCACGACCCTCCGCTCCGCCCTGACACAAGCGTATGCTGGTACTTTGGCGATGCCAGCGCTCTGGCCGAGCCGCCGTTGGGTGGTTTCGGCACCTCCGCCAACCGCATGCCTCCACACTCGCCTTACCCCCCATTCAGGCACGTACCTGCATCCCTCATTTGTAAATCCATAGCCGAGTGTCCGCATGTAGTTGCCAATCATGGTCCATTCTGCACCGCTGATTACGCCAATGTCTTTGACCGACAGAACCGTAAAGAAGAGGTCTTTATCCGCCCGGTCGTTCCAGTTTTTGTTCGCTCTTGTCATTGCGGTAGCTGTTGCGCTTGAGGCCGGATTACAGCTGCACAATGTACGGAGTAGTCGGTGTTCCTTTGCGCAGCTTGCCTGTCTGGTCTCTCTGTTTACCCAGATGCGTGGGGAAGACACCAACGGTCCATTGTCCAACAGGTCAAACGGTAATTCACGTGATCGCTGGAATCGCGGCTCCTCGGCGTTTAGTGCCATGGCGTAATGCTACAGTTGAGCTAGCGGCAATAACAGCATCGCCGATCAAGGAGGGGGAAGGTTAGCATTTTCCTGCACCCATTGAGCCAGATCCTCACGGGCATCTTTTCGGTTGACTCATTTCTTTCGTGTCGTGCCTTACGGTTGGCATTCGCCGTAGTTTTCTGCACAGTTCGCCGTCGTGATCAATCCGAGGACAGACCGTGTCTGAGGCCAGACTGGGGACAGTCAATTATCTGAGGAAGAGCAGAGCTGTTCCGCACCCCCGCCACTTGGAAGGCTAAAATAAATCGAGAGAGTAAGAGAAGAAGGCGGCGGAAAAAAGATGCGAATTAAAAACAGGCAACATCATCAGAAGGACGCTAAGACTGCGCCCGTCTTGTGAGCATAGTCAGCCATAATAAAGCAAAACGGCGTCTGTTTTCTGCGCCATCTCTCGCTCTCCTCTCTTTTGCACATTGCTAGATTCGTCGCTTTCTGCATCAGCTCTCCAACGCATTTCTGTCTCTATCTCTACGCCGATCATTGCCGTCGGCCGACCCAACAACGAGCTTGGCGCTCTGTCGTCATCGTCGCATTCTGCCCGAAGCCTTTGTCGTCCGACGGCCGCCGCCGACCACCCCGACAAGCACATCGTCGCGGATCTCCAGGAATCTCGCTTCTGGCGTCTGCGTCTCGCCGCAAGAATGCCTTCCAACTCGTCCCAACGGTCGCTTCCCCACTCCTACCAGCAGCTGCAGCAGCCGCAGCTGCAGCCACAGCCGCAATTCCAGCAACAATCACGAGACATGTTGCCAGCTGCGTCGGCATCGTTGTCCTCGTCGTCGCCGTCGTCGTCCGGCGAACCGGCCGATCCTGTCGCCTCTTCGTCCTCATCGCCCCAGACCTACCACTTCCCAACGCACCGGTTGCGGACCCAGCGGGACCCCAACAAGACGCCGCTGGTACTGGTGGTGTGCGGCTCGTTCAGTCCGATTACCATTATGCGTATGTTGTCTTCCATTCACGTCGTCTCGCTGGATTTTCCCTCAAAACTGTTCCCACGCTAACCCCGTCTCTAGACCTGCGCATGTGCGAGATGGCTTCGGACTGGGTGCGCATGGTCGAAGACAACTACGAAGTGGTGGGCATCTACCTGTCGCCCGTGTCGGACGCCTACAAGAAGTCGAATCTGGCCGAGGCGCGGCACCGCATCCGCATGTGCGAGCTGGCCGTAGAGGACACGAGCAACTGCGTCATGGTTGATCCGTGGGAGGCGACGCAGCCGCGCTACGTGCCGACGGCACAGGTGCTGGACCACTTCCGGCGGGAAATCAACGAGACGCTCGGGGGCATTGCAGTGGCCCACGACGGCAGCAAGAGTGGCGGCGAGAGTGGCGGCGAGGGTAGCGGCGCGAGCGATAGCAGGGCCGTCGTACGGAAGCCGGCACGTGTGGCGCTGCTGTGCGGCGCGGACCTGATGCACTCCATGAGTACGCCTGGCCTGTGGAGCCCGGATGACCTAGACCGCATTCTCGGCGGGGATGGTGGCCTGTACGTGGTCGAGCGGCACGGGACGGACCTCGAGGAGGCCAAGGAGGCGCTGAGCCGATGGACGGACAACATCTCGGTCATCCCGCAGGGTGTCCCGATCGACCTGTCGTCGACCAAGGTGCGGCTTTTCTTGCACAAGAAGATGAGCGTGCGGTACTTTGTGCCGAACCAGGTCATCGAATACATCATGGCCAACGGGCTGTACGGCACCAGCAAGGACGAGCAGCCAGGCAGCGAGGCACACCCAGGCAAGGGCAAGGCGGCGTCAGGCGCAAGCCTATTCGAACGGTGACGTCCGTATGACGTTGCTTGCCTGCCCTCATGTGACTGCTCCGTGGTCTCTTCCGTGTGCTGAAAAAGAGCGTCAGCTCCCTCGCGTGTTTTTCATGTCTCTCTACTGTCCTGCATTCTTCGTTGCGCGGCGGCTCTCGTCTGGATTCCCTCATGTTGGTTATGCATTTTCTTTTTCTCGAGATCTCTCACCTGGTCTGTAGACCACGCTTGGCAGCATCTGCACTTTGCCTTGCAGGGGCGGTAGGTTCGCAATCTTTCATGATATATGCTTTATTGGTTACGAGTGTAGAAATACAACCTTTTCATTCCACCTTGTCTTGGTGCGACTGTTGCCTGCGTGGCCCGATTTGTCTCCAGTCTTGTGCAGCCTCGTCAGGCTTTCAAAGCACGCACAAGGTTGGTTGCCTTGCATGTTGGCTGCCTAATGGTTGGCCGGGTCCACTTTCAGGTCATGTGCCCAGGCGTCAATATCGTGTGCAGCTCTGTGCCCCTCCCCGACAGAATGCGACGTGACGTGACGGGGTCACGGGTGGTCCGTTTTCTTCTCTTCTTCTCTTTTGTTGAGTTTGAAGATTCTCTCTTATTACTTTCGATAGGAAAGTTTCCCACGCGGCCTTTTCCCTCGCGTTGTTGGCTCTCGTCTTCAATCAGCGTGTCTGTTCCCATCCTCTGTCTCTCTTCTCCTTGTCCTCTTTCTTCACTTCCGTTCTCTCCCTTTTTTCTTTTTCTCACTGATATGACTCACTCAGACCCTCTGGTCCGGGAGCGGTTAGCTGCTTTCGTCTTCAATCACTTTACGCGTCAAGTCCCACCCCTCTGCCCTGCGATTCGCCTCTTTCCCTCCGGAGTCCTGCACTCTGCCAAGGCGGAACTCCCTGCGTCACGCATGCAAGGAACCAGCAGCAGTTGTCCCCTCCAGACACCTCATGCGATCGCTCGTTCACGCCATGTCGTCCACAGCGCTCTTTGGACGCCGTACGGAGTATATAACCCAGCTCTCCCGCCCCTTTCTCTCCTTGTCTCTCTCTCTACTCCGTAATAACTGACACTTCGTCCCCCCCTCCCCTTGCTTTCTTTTAATGTTCACAGCTAGCCGCACCCACTTCGTCCGCTACACTGACCCCCCTGTTCGGCCCTCTCTGCGGAGCGTATTGAGTTACTGATACTGAGACAGTCCGTCCACCTTTCCCAACAAGCCGTTCTTCCTCCCTTGCTCGTCTTACCTTGTCGTATTCTCTCCCGTTCGTGCCTTTTTTTTTTCATACCTCCACTGAATGACGCCGTGCACCGCTCCCCACCACTCTTCCTGATCTTTCCATTTCGTAAGTAGTACGTATATGTAGGCCAGGCTCTGCCGCCTGTCGTAGTCTCTTTTCTTTGGTCCCCCAACGTTTTCCCGCACATTTTACTTTCTCCCCCCCTTCTCTCATGTTCACGTCTGCACCAGCCATTTTCTTTCCTTGCAACTCCCTGCATTTCGTAGGCACACACCAGGCGCCTCGATTTCTGCGCCTGCCCCTGTTTGCAGCATATGCACATGTTGCGATCTGCCGCCTGAGTCCTCGTCAGCCGCGAACGCCTTCTGCTGCCTCGCAGGCGCTTCTCAAGTTGTATTTATTACTCTTCTGTTCCTGTTTCTAAACGACAGCAGGAAACGCAGCCCGGCCATCACGACCAGCCCGCCGCACTCTCCGTCCCCATCGACAGCTTGCCCTCGACCTTCCCTCCGCCTCATCGGTGGCCGGCTACGGCAAGCTGCCAAAGAGACCGTGACGATGGGCCAGAGCCGCGATCGTGGCAACGCCAACAATGACACCCTAGGCAGCAGCGTGGCCTCGTGTGGAGGCACCACTGCTTCGGACTTCTCTGGCAGCAATGCCGCCGTCAATCCCGACAAGGCCATGGCTCGACTGCTTTTTGCTATGCTCAAGCAAAAGTGCCTGAAAACCGTACGTGCTCCCAGCCCATCGCCTCGCATTGCTTTCTGTCGTTTCTAACCCCCATTCAGATTGACTGGAACAGGGTTGCTTCCGATCCCGTTCTACTCGAAGAGATTTCCAACGGCCATGCGGCACGGATGCGGTTCACACGCTTTCGAGCTTCTGTGGAGAAGCAGCAAAAACACGCCTCTGGATCGGGACGAAAGCCACCGAGACCTGGACCTGCATCTGCAAACACTTTGACGGAAGACAGGGCCGGGGCCGAGAGCTCTGCTGCGTTGAAATACAAGGTCACAAAGGCGCACGCTGCACCCTCGAGGGGCGGCGTCGGCAAGCGGCAACGACGCGGGAAGTCTGTGGCAGACGAGTCCACCAGTGGCAAGGCCGAGGAGGAAGAGAACACGGGCCAGAACCCGGGTGTCGGCCTAGGCCTCCCGTTTCTTCAGTCTGCTTCTTCTTCGTTCTCGTCGTCGTCTCTACCCTCACCCCCGTGCGATCCGGAACCGTCGATGGATGCAGCAACGGGCATGCCGGTGTCTTCTTCCGCCGTGTCCCTTTCAAAGCTGCAGAGAGTGGCCAAGCGAAGAAAACCGGCGTCGCCTTCGCCCCCCACCGAGGCTGAGAAGACTCTGCCGCAGGCCCTGCGGGTTCCTACGCCGTCTGCTGGCCCAGCTGTTGGACAGACAATGGCGGTGGCGCCCGGAGCAGCCAGCCTTGATGGCCTCTTGATGATGCGGCATCACTCTGCCGGTGGATATGCGAGCACCGAGATGGAGCAGCACGCGCCACAGTTCCACCGCAACCGCAGTCACCCGCAAACTGCGACGATTCCTGCAGCCGACTACGGATTCGCCTTTGCCACGGCTGCCACGGCCGCGATCGCTGCCGCACATTACGAAGGGGCTCGGGAAAGCAGCCATGGCCACCTCCAGCACTATCACCGTCGCAGCAACACCAGCACCAACGGTTCGCCCTGGATGGCGACCATGCCAACGCCTTTTGCGTCTCCTGCCATGAGCTCTGCTGCATATGACATGTCGCCGTACTCGGCGGCGCTGGACCTGACTGGCTTTGGTCCGTCGCCCGACGCAGCGGCTGTCACGCCGGGAGCTTCGGCCGCCATAACGGGCAGCTTGTTCGCCGTCGTGGAGAATCCTGCACAGCATCCGCATCCGGATCAGCACCGTCTATTAGGCCATCACCATGGCCAACAGGAACAGCAGGATGAACTGCAGACAGCGTTCCTGGCGCAGGCGTACGACATCGGCGGTGTCTGGGAGGGCGGTGGATTCCATGTGGGAAAACAGTGAGCAGCCGTGTATTTATATGAGTCTGAGATCTGTATATCTGCCTTTTTCTTTCCATGTTCTACGCTGCTTCGGACAATCAGCTGCTGTCTTGTTGCAATCGATCTCGGCGTTACATTGAGACCTCCCGATGGAAGGGTGCCTCTGTCTTTGTTGTCTCGTTTTGGTCTTTCGTCTTCTCCCACGTCACAGCTACGGTCTTCTGTAACATACCTACCTATGATAGCAACACTCCTCCATCGTGCCAATGCCACTCGACTTCCTTCCCGACTCCTCGTGTTTGCATTCACTCTCTGGCGGCTTCACTCTCTCCCGTCTGCTTCTCAACTTGAAATCAGCTCCTCGTCAAGTCCTACTTCTCTTCATCTCGTGCGCGTCACATGACTAGTTGTTTTTTGACGTCTCTCGCAGCATCGTTTACATTCTCTTAGCCTCGTCTTTTCTCTTTTGCTCTGTTCTGTGTTGTCTATCCGATACTGGTCGTGACCTGTGCTCACCATTCTTCTCTCTCACTTGTTTCTCCTCCTTCTCTTACGCCTTTCTTATTAGGTACTTTCGTTTGTCACACCATCTTTTTTGTGTTCTCTCCGACCTTTCTTCGCCCACTTCACTTCAAACAGTCTTTGTCGTCGCGGGTTTGAGGCGGCTTATATCGCCCTTGGCCGCTCTTCTTTCTGCTTCCTCGTCAGCTTCATCACTCCGGGATTTTGTCCAACCCTCGGCATGACGCAGTCCATCATCAACGCCGCCTCCCAGGGTCCGATCCCTGGCTTTCCAGAACCGAATGCCCAGGAGGCCATGTTCTTCTTCAACATGATCAAAAACATGAACAACCGGCCCGACATCGACTGGGACGGTGTGGCTTCGGACTCGGGCTTCAAGAATGCAGCCGTTGCAAAGGTATTCACACTCTTGTATATCAGCTGCCTACTCTCCACTGACACTGATTCTTGGCAGAAACGCTTCTACCAAATTAAACAGAAGCTCGGCCTCGACTCGCGCCCGGGCACACCCGCCAAGTCTTCACGGAAACCCCGGGGAAAGGCAGCAGCAGAAGCAGACGCAACAGCGTCTCCTCCGATTGCCGACAGCTCTGTAGAGGGCAGAGGCCTCCAGTCACCGACTAGCAAGGTGACCAAACAGCGCAGCAGAGGCTCAGTTGCGACGATCAGTGGTGGAGCACTAGGAGCAGCACGATCATCAGCAGCAGCTGTGCCGACGGAAACAAGGCACCCCGCGGACATTGCAGCTTTGGTCGAGACCAAGGCTCGATCGGGCTCCACGCCGCAGGCCTGTGGTGGCAGCCACAAAAGTAACCAGAGCCACGGAAGTAGCGGCAGTAACGACAGCTACGAGTGTCACGGCGGCAACAACGGCGCGCCGGGGTCCAGAAGATCGCCGTTGTTGGCCGGCTATGGCGGGTCAACAAACAGTTTGGGCCAGGGCCATGTCATGGAGGAACTTCCCGAAGACGATGGTATTTGAGCAAGGGGCAGCGGAAAAGTCCGACTGAGAAAAGAACGGCAACGGGGCCGAAGCGAGATAGTCTTGATAGGGAAAGAGAGGACGAGGTCAGCCAGTTCTGAGGAAATGTCGAGAGGTAACGACCTATTCTGAGTGACAATATTGCAATGATTTCTTGATCCATAATGTGTATCCCGAAAAAAAGAACATAATCCACGCTTCACCGGGAACCAAAAGGCCAGATGGGTGCTATGCAGGTGCAAGACCTGCTTCTCTTTATTCACCGCCGCGGCCTTTTCTCTGCCTCCGACTCGTCGCCATTATCGCTGCCCTTCTTCTTGGCCGCTGCCGCCGCTCGTAGACTCTGCCCCTGCCCAGCAAAATGTGGCCGCTTGGCCTTTTCTGCCTCTTCCTCTTTCATCTCCTTGGTCTTGACCGGCCGGATGTGGTACCCCAAGAAGAGCTTGTTGGGTGCCAGCCGTAGCGGCTGAGGCCCGCTTCGCTGGCGGTTTGATGGCCGCCCGCCGGGGATGGCCACGGAGGCGCCGTCCGCAACACCGGGGGCCGACGCTGGTGCCGCGCTCCTTCCGGCGCCCTTGCCCTTGCCGCCAACCCGGTGGCCCTCGCCCACAAAGTTTGTGCCCACATGGGCTGCCGAGCCAGGCGCAATCGCGTCGTAGTTGATCGCCTGCGCCATGCTGCCCTGGCTGTGCAACAGACCGCCCGCAGGCAGGCCACCACCTGCGTGCTGAGCACCGCTGCCTGGCGCGCTCGCGCCACTGCCACGTCCTGCCGGCGTGCCGCGGCCGCTGCTCCTGACAGAGGGCTCGACATAGCCGACGGGCGGCGCAAAGTCGACAGATACGTCTGTCTCGATCATGCTGACACCCATCTTTTCGGTCTCGGGCTTGACCTCGAGCACGGCCACGTCATACACCACGCCGTTGTACTCGAAGCTGAAAATGTCGCCCTTTGTGAGCGTGGCAAAGTTGCGGAATGCATGCTCCAGCACGGCCTTGGGGTCGCTAATGTCCAGGAACGCCGGCGACTGCGGCTGTAGCTTGACGAGGCGAGCGAGCTCCAGCGACGTCGTCTTGATCTGGATCATGTCGCCCACGTCCAGCTGCAGTGTTCGCATCATCTGGGAGAAAGTGGTCAGTGAGCGAGCTGCTCGTCGCAACAGAAAGCACAGGCCTGACCAGACCGCAACCACTCACCCACTGAGGGAGGTACGCGCGTCCCTCCTCGGCAACAAACTCCAACACACCGCAGTGCGAGTGCGCGTCCTTCTCCGCGTTCACAAGCTCCATCAGCAACGGCCATTGCACGTGCAACCGCGACACCTTGTCCAGTGCCGATGGCGGCAAGAGGATCTTCGAGCCGTAGTTGAGATCTGGCCGCTCTGCACCCGGCGCCATCACCATGGGGTAACATCGGTAGTACTCGTCAAACCGCATCGCAGCGGGCCCGCGCGCGCCGCGAATCCGCGGGTCGAAGCCGTAGCCGGCATGGAACTGTAGAAGAGAGTCAGTCTCCCATCGTCATTTGAACTGGGGGCTTCTGCCTGGTGGTTCCTACCATTTTGTGCTGTTGAGGGGCAACGAAAGAAATGCAGCAGCTTGAGCTTCGAAGAAAAGAACAGGATGTGAGGAAGAAAAGAGAAGAGCAAGCCGTTGTTCTCGGGGTTGGGTAGTTTGGGCAAAAGTAAAGTTGATGTCTGGTCACTCTGGTCACTCCGGTCACTCTGGTCACTCTAGCGGGCTTTAGGCGGAGGCAGCTGAGCAATGACGATTTATGCCCGCTGCCAGACAGGCGCCCTGCTGTCGAAATCCGCTGGAGCTTGTGCTTGCCTCCCATGTGTCAGCAAATGTGGGGCGAGTGTGCACTCGTTAACAGCCCGAGAGACGGCAGCTGTTTTCTTTCTTCGCACCAGATCTCTCGTTCACACAATGGCGCCACGGTACTCGGCAGCACGGCCGAAGCGCGCCAGTGAAGCTTTTGCGCGTCAGCATCACGGCGAGGGCAGCCACGGTCCTGGTGGCGGCGGCGACGACGACGGCAGCCCTGCTGGCGCCAGTGGTTCGAGGAAAATCACCTTTGATGTGCGTAACCCCTCGGCGCTGGCGCCGGATGCGCGCGAAGAGGACGACGTACTGGACGCAGACGTCATAGGGGTTGCCGCGGGCGCAACCAAGCGCGGCGCGGTCAACATTGACGGCTATGACTCGGACTCGGACAACGAAACGTTCAACGCGCGGGCCGAGAGGCGCAAGCGGCCAGGCAAGAAGACAGGAAAGACAGGCGGCGCTGCCAAAGCTCCCGAGGATGTGAATCTACTCGAAGAGCTGGATAACTACGACAAGCGGCTAAAGGGCGGGCCGGCCGAGGAGGAGGACGAGGAGGAGGAGGATGACGACGAGGACATGTTTGCCGAGAACGACGACGAAGGCGACGAAGGCGCGGCAAAGGACTCGAAGGCGGACGGCGCTGACATGAAGACGGCCGGCCGCAAGAAGTGGAAAGAGGTGCGGTTCCTCGACGACAGCAACATCGAGGGCCAGGAAATGGAAAGCAGGAGCCGCGGACAGATCCGCATCGACGCTGAAAAGGATGCTGAAAAGGACGCCGACAATAGCATGGGAGGGAAAAAGGACGAAAATGAGGACGAGGACGATAGCGATGACGAGGAGGCTGTTGGTCTCGCGGTCCAGGAGGAGGATGTCGACGAAGAGGTCGGTGCTGGCGGCCTCAAGCGGCACGCGCCGAAGATCGACGCCTTCAACATGCGCCAGGAGCAGGAAGACGGCGCCTTTGACGAGTCTGGGAACTACATACGCAAAGCTGCCGACCCGGATGCCCTGCACGACCGCTGGCTCGACGGTCTCAGCAAGAAGGAGATGCGCCGCGCCGCAGCCGCACATGAGAAGCGCGAGGCTGAACTACGCCGGACACGCCGTGCCGACGACAGCATCATCACATCTGACCTGCTCGCGGCGCTCATCACGCGGCTACGCGCTGGCGAGACAGCCCTTGACGCACTGGCGCGGCTCGGCAAGCATGTGTCGCAAGCCAAGAAGCCGAAGCCAAAGAAGGTTCCCAAGTGGCGGCTGAAGAAAAAAGGAGGAGAAGAAGGAGACGAGGGCAGCAACGACGGCAAAAACGGTGACGGTGACGGTGACCAGATGGATGTGGACAAGCCCAAGGAGCCGGTCGACCCCGAGGCGGCTCGCGTAAAGGCCGCCATCGACGCCATCACGGACGCCGCCGACCACCTGCTGAACCGGGACTACCCGGACATTTACGACATCAAGCGCGAGAAGCTGGTGCGGGAGCACCAGGCCGAGACGGGTGAGCCATGGGTTGACCAGCCAGAGCCAGCAGGAGACGCCAGGCTCGACAGCAAGACGGTGCTCTGGGAATACCGCTGGATGGATGGCCGCGACGGCGGCGCTGTTCAAGGGCCGTACGACGGGCCGACTATGAAGGCGTGGCAAGATGCTGGCTATTTCGACGGCGTCGAGTTCAGGCCTGCAGGCAATAAGGGCGACGGCGGCTGGCGACAGGCCGTGGCATTTGTATAGTAGTGGCAGCTGATGGATAGTAGGGCAAAAGATACAATGATAAAGGCGCAATACGGCCGCGGAAAAGAGTGTTTGCTTGTCTAGGTAGGTAGGGTGACATTCCCATTACAGAAAACCGCTTTCATGTTGGGACTTGATAATAACTGCACTCCGAGACGCCATGTCTTTTGTTTCCACCCACCCCCAAGATAGAATGAGAAGGAAAGCAGGAAAGAAACGAATCAAAAAGATGATGCAAAATGGCCCCGAAACGTGGCTTGTCTTCCAACACCCGCTTTCCCACATCCACCATGCCGTGTCTTCTTCTCCGTCCTGCCATCTAGCTCATGTCCATCGTGTCGCCATGGCCGTTCGCCACGGAAAAGTCGATGCTGCCGTCATTGCCAATCAGCCGTTTCTCCGACTCGGACACAAACTTGACGCTCCGCGCCGGGTCGTAGAACAACCGGAAGCTGCGCTGCACGTCCTCCACCGACACCTGCTTGGCGCGCCGCTTGGCGCTCACAAGCTGCGACGTCGTGATCAGGTTGCTCGCGTACCGCAGTCCCGTCTCTTGGCCGATCTTGGTCAGCAACGCCAGTGCATCTGGCGTCAGCTCGACCTCCTCCTCCACCGCGCGGATTGCCAGGATCTTGTTGATCTCGTCAGCGCCGTACGGCTGCGTCGAGATGATGGACACGCGGTCCAAAAAGTCCAGTGGCAGGCCGTGTGGGCTCTTGTAGTCGGTGCCGCGGATACGCGACTGGCCGCGGTTGCTGGCCATGATCACGATCGGCGCCAGGTCGACCTCGAGCGCGCGGTTGATGTACGAGAAGCACTCAATGTCAAGCATGTGCACCTCATCGATAAACAGCACGCCAGGTACAATCTCCGCCTTGCCTTCCTCCTTCCACTCGGCCACCTTCGTGTTGATCTGGTCGCGGATCTCGCTGCGAATCTCGCCGGTGTCGCCCGAGAAGAGCGCCAGGAAGCCCTGCGTGCGCGAGTTGATCACATCGATCTCGTGCAGAGATACCGTATGCACCACCTCCTTGCGCTTCTGCAGCTCACCCTCAGGGCACTGCAGGAACTTGGTGTCGACGCCCAGCGCGTCGTAGTCCCGTGACCGCGCGTACGACCGGCCCAGCTTGGTGATCTTGCCCGACGACTTGTCTATCGAGATAATGTCGCCGGCCATGACGCGCTCCTTGGTCATGGCGTCGATCATCTTGCTGCCCATGTCGTAGATGGCCTCCATGTCTGTGGTCTTGATCGTGAGCTTGCCCTGCTTTGCGCCGCCCGTCACGCTACGGTCGATCTGGATCTCCACCACCTCACCCTCCATGATCTCGCTCTCCTCTTTGATGCGCACGCCAATCGACTTGCGGAATGCCTGTGTCAAAGCCTCTGTCTTGGACATCTCCAGCGAAAAAATCTCCGACGATGCCAGGGATGTGAAGGGCACGTCGGCGCCAAGTGACTGGGCCATGCCCATGGCAATGGCTGTCTTTCCGGTGCTGTCGTGCAACTCGTGTTAGCTCTCCCCAAGTCTATTCCCATTGTGCTTCTCGGACTTCTCGTAGCTCACCTTGGTGGTCCCGCAATCAGCACCGCCCGCCCGGCAACCTTGCCTTGCTTGATCATTTCCAGCACGACGGCAGCGGCCTTGCGTGCTTTCTCCTGGCCCACAAGACCCTGCGATGAAGGCCTCGGTTCGAGAGTGTCGGCATCAACGCCGAGGCCGCGAATGTGCGAGTGGGCGGCGATCAGACTGAGCCCCCGGAGCTCCTTGCTCTCGGAGGTCGTTATCACGGTCTGGACGTGGAAGCAAAGGTTAGCCAAGAGCCCTGCGTAAGGCGTGTACCGCGAGCAGAACGTACAGTAGCCATCAGTGCGGCGCGAGAGTGTCCGTCAAAAGAATACGCGCGTGCTCGCTTCGGTTGTCGTCAAAGGCGGACGAATGGTGGTGATGGGCGTGATGACAAAGGTGTGCGGTGATGACGACAATCAGAAAGTTTGGGGCAGTTTGAATGACAGGCAGGGCATGTCTAAACATATGGTTAGTCTTGACAGTTGCCGAGATCTAAAAATTTGAGGTGCAAGGTGCAGCGTAAACTGTTGTAAAAGAGTGGTGATGAGCCGCCAGGATTGGACAATCCTTGGGTCACGTGTGGAGACATGGTGACTAATGGTGACTAGCGCATACCGACGCGCCCCAGCGCATCTTCGACGCAACTGATCAACGCTCACTCCTGACTGCTGAACACAACCTTACCCTTACCAGCTGCAGGCAGTGAGCGATCCGCAATCACGTTCGGACAACCATGCACTGGCAGCCAAGATCGGGCCAGGAAAATCAACAGCCCTCCGATACGACTCCCCTCCGATACGACTCCTCTGGCTCGCCATCGCGCTCGCGAAACGACTCACGAGGAGCCAAAGAGCAAAACAGATCAAGACAATCGCGTTTCTAACACTAAGAATACCTCTCTCATCGCACGGTCAGAGTCTCGACATCTGTTCTAGCTACCCCTCGAGTATTTCATCATTTATCTTGGCGGTTATCCGCTGCCACAAAGGACAAGACTATTCTCGCCGTTTCCCTATTTTCTCGGCCCGCAGCTTCATACTTATCCATAATGGCGCGCGACATGTTGCCTCGCAGCGATACTTGGCGGCCAGTCTCAGAGAGTAATAGGGACTTCTCGCCTAGGCGGCCGAGGGCTGATAGTCGAGACGCCTACCGAAGAGACCGGCCCAATAAGGATGGGGATCGGGAATGGGGCAGAGACGGGGATAAAGGAACCAGCCGTGATTCTGACCTGGAGAGACGCCCTAGGGAGCGGCAGGATCTCCGGCAGGATTCTCGGCAGGAGCCCCGGCAGGATCTCCGGCAGGATTCTCGGCAGGAGCCCCGGCAAGACTCCCGGCAGGACCCCCGGCAGGACCCCCGGCAGGACCCCCGGCAAGACCCCCGGCAGGATCACCGACAGGATCACCGGCAGGATCACCGGCAGGATCACCGGCAAGATTACCGGCAAGATTTTCGGCAAGATCCCCGGCAAGATCCCCGGCAGGACCCCGGCCGAGGAGACCGGGAGTACCCGGCATTGCGACCAGCATTGTCAAGCCCAAGAAGTCCAAGGGGCAGTTCTCCCGGTCGCCGACAGTCCGGCCTGTCGAGCTCAGGTATGTCCAACTCACCGTCATAACCTTTTTCAACGCACACAGGCTGGAGAACCTCGCTCGCTAACTCATATCGGAAGCGGCAGCGTTAGACTCGAGAGACCGTGGCCCGGCACGGTCCGGCCAGTCGTCTCCACGCACACCACAACAACATTCTGTGCGAAAAGTAGACACATCTCGGCCACCACTACGAATCCAGACACAGCTGCCCGACAAGCCGGCATCACGCCCCGACACCAGCAGCTCGGTGGACGATAAGTCTGCTGCCTCGAAGGTGCTTCTGTCTCTCCTTCGGAAGTCAAGGCACATGGAGGATCTCAGTCAAAAAAAAGATACTCTGGACATCTCGCTCAAGCGCAGAGAAGAAGTGTTGGAGACGCTCTCCAGATCCACCGATTTCGCCTCGCTCCCCGAGACGCAATCGCTCGCACTTGGACCCGAGAGAACCCGGCGGGATCAACTTGCACAAATCGTGCTGCAGCGCTCAATTGAACTGCAGGAGGTGTCGCAGGACTTTGTTACTCTGATGCTCTCCCAAGCAGCAAAGACAGTCCCAATCCAGACTATGCAGCAACTCAAGGACGAAAATGTCAAGCTGCACTCGGATGTGGCCAGGCTGAACTCAAAGATAGAAAGCATAGAAGCGATGCTGGCAGACCACGGCAGGCGTCTCGCCGGTGCTGAAGCCGCCGCTGTTGACATGACGTCAGTCAACAACTTCCTTGCTATCGAGAAGCCGGCTCTGCAACTGAGTGTAGACACTCAAAAGGCGACAGTGAAACTGTTGCAATCCGATGTGGAAGCTGCTCGCGCCGACGCTCGAGCAGCGAAGGATCTATACGCGGAAGCAAAAGCGACAGCAGCACTACCTGCCGCACAACCGCCTGCGCCGGCGATCGCATTTCCAGGTGATGATTTTGTCAGTCTGCGCAACGAGATTGGCGTGCTGAACGACAGGGTTACATTGCTGGAGGTGTTGCCTCAGGAGCTCGGACAGCTTGCCGAACAACACAAGAAGCTCGCAGAGCAGAACACGGCCCAACAGATTGCCAACAAAATCAGCCTGGCCAAGTTGAGCAGATCCCAGGAGAGCACGGCTCAGTTGGCGAGGAGTGCAGCGGACACCGCAATCCGTCAGGACAACGAACGTCTGACTAGGCTTGAAGAGATCGTTGCGAAGCAGGGATCACGGACCGCGGCTGCGTCCGTAGCGATGCCCCAGCAGGTGTCCCAGCAGGTGTCCCAGCACGCACAGGCGCAGGCACAGCACGCGCAGGCACAGCACGCGCAAGCACAGCACGCACAGCACGCGCAGGCACTGGCACAGGCACAGGCACAGCACGCACAGGCACAGGCACAGCACGCACAGGCACAGCGTACACTCGCACCGCGCACACTACCCTTCAACGCAGGGCTAGGATTCGGGATCGTCGTCCCTTCAAACTCCGGACCTGCCCGGCAGGCTGCTCAACAAAGTGCCGTCCCTTTCTCGCTTCCGTCACAAACACATGGCCAACGAGAGCCTGGAGCACCTGCTATCGGCCCGCCGACCAACCACATGAATCCAGCGGTGCACTCTGTACCGGCCGCACTACCAAATGTACCTGCAAGATCCGCAAACTTTGCCGAAGAAGCCGAATTTGCAGGCCGTATAAACGACCAACTTGAAGCCCTCTGGGTGTCTGTGCAGTCGCTTGACGACCGGCTCAACAACACCAACACGAAAGAGCTGTATAACGCCATTATTGGCCGCATCGAGAAGACCTACCCGAACACACGCCAGATGCAACAAGACATCTCAGTCCTCTCAAAGCAGTTACGTGTGGTCGAACAACAATACCAGAAATTGGATGAGTCGACTCAGTGGCTTCTAGAGAACGCAGGAGCCGTCGAGAGCAACGGTACCAGTAGTGGTGCCGTGCCTGGCAGCGGACCTGCTAAGCGGCGCCGGACAGGCTCTGCGCATCCCAGAGAAAACGGCACGCCGTCAGGGTCTGCGCATCCCGGAGAAAATGGCACGCCATCAAGGTCTGCGTGACTAGAAGACCTGGTTTCTCAGATGCTTTAAATTATTTTCTTTTCGGATATGCGGATAGCAGTGGTTTAGTCGTTTGTGCAAGATTTGGCAAGGACTGGTGAGGGAATTGAGGTGGTACAGCCTGCCAGGAGCAATCCGTTCGGCCGATAATGAACATACCATACCGGAGAGTGGAAATTGATTCCATGTCGAGAAACTTGAACCCAGCCGTGATGGTCATCCTGTTGGTAAGGGGTAGGGTAGGTGAGGTCTCTGCTTAGGTCAGCACCTGCCCTCGTCGTCTTCATCTTCTCCTCAACTTTGCATGTACGTCGTCTACGGAGTATTATATACTTCTCCTCCAACTCTTCTCCCCATTTCTCCAAGCATATTACAACCGATCACACCTTTTCCTAGCCTGTTATTGGACACGGCCTGTGTCCCACGTTTCCCGCTCGCGTCAGAAGTGCGACAGGGAAAAAAGACAGAAAGCCCGAGCCCCACTTATCGGTGCCAAAGCACACAACTGCCAGTTCCTTCGTCCTCCAACCAACTATTATCGCTCTCCCGTCGCAAAACCCACATCTTAGGCCTTCCTCCCCTTCTCTGCCAGCCGCTGTCACCACTTTTCCCGATACCACGACAAGCACCACCACCACCACCACCGCCACCGCCACCGCACCACCCCAGTCGATAGCCGACACCCTCGCTGGTCCCGCTCGCTACTCCAGCTGCCCTCCTCCTCGCTTCGGCCTCGATCCTGGTATTGGCGACGGCACGCCAAACCCCAGACGTTCGCGGATTGCGCCGTTGTTTCCTTTCGAGCCTTTATTTACGACAAACCCTTTCCGTTTTCTCGCCCACTGCCGCCCTTGAGCTTCCACACCCTGTGCTGCGATTTCCCGGACCTCGTCAACGCGACCGCTTTTCTGCTGCTCTTCTCTTGCACGCCGAGCTTTGCCTTGATTGCTCTTGGCCGTCACTTGCACGGCCGCATGGTGCTTGTCGGCCTTCAATTGCCCGGGGCGCATACTACTCTGATCTGATCACCAGATTACGATCACTCCACCAAGCAAGCAGCCATCGCGAAAGCACCGCGGCTGGCTGGTTTCCGTTCCGTCGATATCAGTGTACGTCTGACACGGCGCGACAGCCGTCTCAACTGTTAACAACATCAACAATGCTAATGCTCCTTCCTTGACAGGCACTACGCATTGCCCACTAAGCAAGCAGTTGGCGGTTGGGCAGGCAGCGTTGTCTGTGCACGTGCGACGACGTGCTCTGTCTTCGAACGATCTGCACTTTCTCCCCAACACAATCACTCTCATACGAGAGCGGCGCTGACACTTGTTCTTCGGCACCCGAGCCTTCAGCTTTCGTGCGGCCATTCTATTTTCATGCCTGCGGGTCCAAGAACGAAGGCCCTTCGCGGCTGCGACCCATACCACTGATGCGCCCCTATTCAGGAGCACCCGAACCCTCCAAATAGCTGGCGAGTGGACAACGACCAGAAGCGTTTTGGAGACGACGACAGGTACCCGAAGACGGCACCGAGCAGGAGGAGGGGGGGTTCCTAGACAGGAGCATCACTGTTTGGCCGCATGAAAAAGAGGCAGAAATATGGATGTTGCAGCGCAAGAGATCACCAATCTTGTCAAGCATATCCTGCCAGAACGGCCACACCATCTATCCGTGTCGTCTACTGTCCGCTACCCAGTCCCCTCTAGCATCTGGGCCAACACCTCGCCTCTCCAGTTCACAACCTTTGTGTCCGACGCCGATCGCGGCATCCTCTTCACGCGCCCATACTACGAAATCCAACTAGATTCAAACGACGACACGACGAAGGACTGCCCGAGAAACGGCCACGTTTCGGCCCTATCCCCTGCTGGTCTGGCTTCGTTGGGTGGCACCCCAACTGCCGCAGGTGTCAAAGGCGAGGCAAAGAAACCCGTCACAAAATTGTCTTTCAAGGACTACCAACTCAGCAAACAACAGAAGAAGCTACCCGGATCTAGCTCCGATACCCCAACCGCGCCGAGTGCCTCGAAGCTGGAGAAGACATCCAGCAAAAATTCAGAAGCCATGGCACACGTAGAGCGGCAGTCTCTGCTGGCGAATGCGGACTTGAACGGTGACAGGTAAGCTGAGACGGACATCGTTTGTCGTTGCTTCACAAATGCTCCTAAGCTAACAATGTCCAGGAAACTCATTTCTCCCCAGAAATCCCCGAGACCAGTTCACAGTCCGAGCGCAGTCGAAAGCAGAAAACGCGCAGCAGAGACAAACGACTTTGCGAATCGACCGCACAAACGCTCGAGATCTGACACATCCATAAGCTCCAACTCGCCACACCACACCTCGCAAAAGTTCCCCCATCGCATACATGACCCGCCAAGCCCTCTCGACCTGGACAGCCGAAGGGACGACCGAACACATCCGCCTGCAAATGGCCCCGTCTCACAATCGTCACGAGACAGGTTCAGAGACAGGGACGGTGACAGGCCACGAGACCGAAATCGAGAGGGTGGTCGTGAGCGAGACCCTGAGCGAGAACGTGAACACGTTCGTGACAGGGATCGTGACAGAGATCGCGACCGTGACCGCGACCGTGACCGCGACCGTGACCGCGACCGCGACCGTGACCGTGACCGTGACCGTGACCGTGACCGTGACCGTGACCGTGACCGCGGCAAAGAGAGGGATCGAGACCGCGACTTTGGCCGCGACCGGGTCCGCGACCGGGATCGGGAGCCCTACCGAGACCGTGACCGAGACCGTGACCGAGACCGTGACCGCAACCGAAACCGCAGCCGTGACCGAGACCGGGACCGGGATCGGAACAGGGAACGAAACAGCGATAGAGCTGACACGCACAGCCATTCGACACCTTCACCCACGGCAACCAAGACAAACGGGCATAGGCCCTCAAGATCTCGAGACCTTGATCGGGAACGAGACCGGTCGCCGGAAGACGCCGGCTTAGTATCTTCATTGCCTCCAATCTTGTCACCGCTTCATTTCAACCCCGAGCGGAGCTCTGGCAGTACCATGAAGAAACCGCGCGCTCCTCCAACTCTTGAATTTCCGAAAGCCGAGTCTGGCATGAAAGAGGACCTCCCATTTCAACTCCCACCTCTTCTTTCACCAACACTACCTCCTATCATTGAACAGGAGCTGTCGCGACTCAAGACGACACCGGTCCTGGACGTTGACACTAAGTTCAAAGTAACACAGGAGATTGCAAACATAGCAAATGCTGGGGGGAAGATGTTGCGGCCTACCACGGATACCGACATGGGCGATATGTCACACAAGGAAACGGTAGTCAAAGACAGTCACAAAGACAAACGGGGGCTGCAAAACGAGGCCCCCTCGCAGCCGAACACCAAGGGTACCCTTGTGGTTACCCTCAAGTACAAGAAGAAGAACGCAAAGACCGTTCTGCGGTTACTTGCATTGCAGCCGAACCCGTTGAGGCCGTCTTCCAAGCAAACAGAGCAGGCCACCAGTCCCGACGAAACGCCGTCTCCAGCACAGCCGGTGTCCAAAAAGCGATCAGTCCACCCGGACGGCCCAACAAACGACCTGCTGCCGCCACTTTATACAGCATCCTCCTCTTTCAAGCACCCCAAAACGGTTGCCGACAAGAGTCTCTCGACGTCGCGGGCATCTGTTGCACCTGGCACGCCAACGAAGTCGACGCCGATGGCGCGCGGCACTTCAAACACTTCGCAAGTTCTTACGCCGGGCGAGTCATCGACCTACACACCCCGATCGGCCGAACGCCCACCCACGAGCCAGGGTGAAATCGCCACCAATATGACTCCCTCGGACTACCGCCGCCGCTATGATAGCTACTTGAAGTTGGGCACGAAGCTGAAGCACAGACGCGATGCCATCGTCAAGAGCAAGATGGCCAACGGATCGACAAAGGCAGATGTGCCGCAAACGCCCGGCCCAGTACTAACGCAAGGCGAGAAGAAGCTTGTGGCTGTGATGAGTCTCGAGATGATCATGTCGTATCTGATCGCGTTCAAGTCGCTCAACCAGTCGCGGTACATTGAGCGTAAGGCGGGCGATATCACCGTGTGGGAGCGACTGATTCCGCACTTTGCAGAGCTGCGGAACCACACGCGGCAGTTCCGGCCACTCGAGGCTCTCGCAGTACAGCTGCGGGCCATGTGCTACGAAAATATGATGGCGTCGTTTATCGGCCACGAGGCGGAAGCCGTAGCGGCGCGGCTCATGTCGGCCACAAAGCACCGGGGGGAAGCGTGGGTGGAGGTGTCCACGGTCACGGAGCAGGATGGCGACAGCGCGCTCAAGGTCGTCGTGGGGCCTTGGCTCAGCATTGAGGAGACGATCCGGGCCATGCTGCCAGTCTTGCGGCGGTGGAACGAGCGCGAGAGTGTCGGATGGGAGCAAGAGCTGCAGCCACCGCGATAGAAGAACGAGAGGCACAGAACTGCTGCCGCCGCAGCCGGCGTTCCGCCGACTAAGAAACCGGTGAGCAAGAGGACTCGGTCGGCGAAGGGGGGTGCGGGGGGGTAAAGGGGTAAAAGGACGAGGAACGTGAGAACGGCTTGAGGGAATACCCATGTATTGATACGCCACGGAACCAGGGAGGAGTTTTTTAATGACCTGTATTTTTGCCTTTCAAGCAGCGACTTTGCTTTACTCTTATCTTTCTTCACCTCGTTGTCCTGATCTTGCTTTTTCGATAGCCAGGACCCGCTTGACGCAGAGCTTTCTAGATGCACTTGCTCCTTTAATCAAGTAGAATTCAAACAGAGCAAGAATGGCGAAGAGACAAATGAAAAGTGCGCAGATGTTTATCAGAGAACTACATCGTGGCCAAGAAAGGTGACAGATAAAATACAAGAAAGACGAACAGCCCACTGCCCCAATGAAGAAACGTGCTACGCATCCACCTCAGCATCCAGCGGCCGCACCAAATGTTCCCGCTCGGCTAGGTGCGCGCAAGCGTTGCAGAACCACTCCTCACGCTCATCCAGGTCGACCTTGGCCGAAGCACCAAGGCACGACGCATGATACTGACGACGCGAGCAAGCCTGGGAAACCGTTGTTAGTGGCTGAAGCAGTGACGCGGCGCAAGACACGAAGAAAAGGAGGAAAGGAAGGGGGTTGGGTAGGTACCTTGTTGGAGCAGATGACGGCGTCGGCGCCGAAACAGCGATAGCCACAGACGGCACAGCTGGTGGCGCCCCAGCGCGGCGCAAAGACGCGCGGCGCAGCGACACCAACCGCCTCGGGCGCAGTCCGAAGCTGCCCATCCTGTTCCAGCTGCTGCTTGCGGGCCCAGGCTCTGTCAAGCGCACGTGTGATGCTGTCGACGTCGGCATCACCAAGGATGTCGTGAGCCACCATGACGGCCATCAGCTTGCCAAACTCCATGGGGCGCGAACGCTCAGCTACGAGCCATAGGCCGCGCTCGTCGACAAACTGCACCATCGTGCGCGGGATGTAGGCGTCGGAGGCGACGCGCTTGAGGATGACGAAGCGATCCCATTCCTGGATAAACTCCTTTTCGGCAGCGGTCAAGTCCGTGTAGTCTTGGACAATCTCGCGGTGCTTGTGGATGCGCCAGCTTTCGTCAACCACCGTTGGCCGCAGCGGCGTCCCGGGCTTCAGAAGCGCCTTGCTCAGCGGGTCGAACAGCGTCTGCCGCGTAGACGGTACTAGCACCACCTTGGTCGCTACCTTGCTTTTTTGCCGTTGCGGACGCTGGGGCAAATGCTGAGCTTGTGGCCGTTGTGGACCTGCCGTCTCGTGCTTCGATAATGTGCAGCCCGTCTTGTCCATGCGTTCGCCATTTTGCGGTCCGTATCGTGACGTGATCCACGAGTTATCGCCGTCCAGGAACTGCTCCAGATCGAAACGCTGCATCGGTGGTCCCAGCTGGTACACCGTCGTGGGGTACTGGGTGCTGACCGGGTCGAAGGTGTGCACGACCCTGAAAGAGTGACTTCCGCCGCCGCCGCCATCGCCGCCGTGCCCATCGGGGCGGTGCTCGTAGTGAAAGGCGTAGTGAATGTGCGACAGGAGGTGGGCCCGCAAGTGACTCACGTCCGGGTTCACAGCCATGCACATGCAACACACGAAGCCGTCCACGGTCAGCTGCTCCTTTTGGTATGTGTACGTCACCCTGGCGTCGTGGTAAACACCGTTCTGGTGCAGGCTCCCGGGCGTCTGGCCTTCGCCACCAGCGAGCATCGTGCTCAGCGGACGCTTTCGCGATGCGCGCATGTTGATCTTGTGCACCTTGTTTGTGATGGTGCGCAAATTGTATTCAGGACAGTCGCGGCGTTCGCGCAGCGATCGGCTCGGCGACGCCATCTGTGTTTCTATACCGTTGACCTCGTCTTTCTGGCCGTCCGCAGCACTGTCCACATCCTGGGCCAAGTCTCCGGCGCGAACAAGATGTGGGGAGCAGCCATTGATCTGATCACTGAGCTCTTTGTCGAGCTGCCAGGGCGGCGTGGTGGTTCCGTTGGAGGCATCGCCATTCACTGCGGTGGTGAATCCATTCGCGGCTCTGCTAAAGCTGTCGTATGCATCGAAATGCCCAATTCCTGCCGTGCCATTGGCAGGCCGTTTCGTCTTCCTTCCCCGGTGCCGTATTCGCCAGAGGTTCCGCAGATCTAGCGTCGGCTTCGGCAGCGGAGCTGTCACAGGGTCATCTGGATCGACCGCCACGATTGTTAGTAGACTCCCAAGGCCGATGTGTTTGCGCGGCCGATCAAGGAAGCCCGTGCTCCAGCGCACGTCAATGTCCATGACAAACTTGGTGCAGATGGGGTCGTGCTGGGGGCTCTGACGCAGCCACAGCGGAATGCGCATGCGCGAGCAGGTAAACACATCGTTGGACTCGGCATACAGCACGCAGTCACTTGCTTTCTTGGGCCAAGCCTCGCTGCCACTGTCGCGCTCGCCTTGGTTGACCAGCGACAGCAGATCGAGCGGCGGCCAGTCGTCGTTGCTTCCAGTTGACTCGATCTCAACGCGCAGCTTGTACGAGTCAGCCAGGCCGAACCGGTCGCCGTCGCCATGCAGGACGGCTATCTGCTCTAGGGGAATCGTAAAGGGCTCGAGGACGAGCTTGGCCAGGCCATACGGCGCACTGCCGGCCTTGCAGGCGTGGACGCTACCTATCTGGGCAGTGCAGTACATCAGTAGGGGCACGCCGCACTTCTTGCTGAGCACAGTCACTTTGAAGCGGGCATTGTAGCGCGTGATGTCGTCCGGGTGCGTAGCAGAAAGGCCTCTAGAATAGCGAAGGCGCACGGTATCCTGGTGGAAGAAGTTGAAGACCTGGATGCGCAGAAACTTGGAGCAGTCTGTAGAGTACTGCGGCAGCTTGACGATGTCGTCCAGCGTCGTGATCGTGGCGCTCCGTGATGTTGGCCCGGTGCGGCGGCGTTTCGCTGGCCGGTCATAGCTGTCGGCATCGCGCGAGTCGCCGGCGATGTCCCGGTCTTCTTCGTCCAGGTCATCGTCAGATCGAGCTCGCTTGGGCGTCCATTCCTGGAATGCCGCAATACCAGTTCGCCAGTTGCGATGCAGGAACGGCAGCCGCCGCCGGCCAGGTTGAGACATGATCGGTGTTTGTGGACGCCAGAACAGAACGACAATGAAGAAACGAGGAGGGGGATGAGAACAGTGAGGATGCAGGAGATGTAGCACGGTTGCATGCACGCATTTATGCACACATCAATGAGGCACGGAGGTCGGGAGGATCGTTCAGGTGAGGAATGCGTTTGAGAGAGATGAGTTGTGGAGAGAATGTGGGTGAGTTTGAAGGCCGGGTGTGAGAAACGGTTGATGATGGCGACGATGGTGATGATGACGATTCGCTCATAGAGGCCTTTGCTTGCGTGCTGGCTTACAATACGGCAAGCTGTCCGCTCGGTGAAGACTGCTGGCACGGTGTACTCCACCGTACTTAGCGTGCGCGGTCCTCCTCGTCGTCGTCGTCGATGGCGATGCCGCTGGACGCCGCGCTCGGGCGAAAGATCATGGCGTGGGCCGGTGACAGCGCGGTGCAATGATCAGCGTGATGCAATGGTCACGGGACTGGCACGACTCTGGGTCGACAAGCGAGAGAGAGGCAGGGCTCACGGTGGCGCCAGAGCGTGCGGGTGAAAGCAGGAAAACAGGGGGAGGGAAATGTTGATGTGTTGACGTTTTCGGTAACCCCCGAATAGTGTCCAAGGCATCTTACGGAGTACGGATACTGACTGCTGCTTGCCGCTGCTGTGGGGCGGCTTCGCAAAAAACAGCAGACGCGTGAGCAAGTGTATTTATGCTGACTACGCATCCCTATTAGGGAAGACCCGCTTTTCCGTCAATAAAAACATCCTGCCGCTATGGAAACCCCGACAACCAGGCGGAGACGAGGCGACATCGCGGCAGGAAACGTGCCAACAAGCCGCTACAACACTCAGCATTAAAGCGTGTCTATGCCCAGAGTCCCAGACTTCCGCCAACGAGCGCCAGGACAACAGCACAGACTGAAGCAGACTTGTTACGGAATCAATTACAAGGCGCAGCTTGAATTTAATACAGACGATCAAGCCAGACTTCTAAACGCCATATCTGCCCTGCTCTTCGACCAGATTTCTAAACGCCATATCTACCTCAATCCAGTTTTCCATTTCCTTTGTCCCCTTTCTATCCTTACCAGGCATACCCGTCAGCATCAACATCGTCACCCGTCCACTCATCGTCCGAGTTGGAGACATCGCTATCCATAAAATCCACCATGCGGTATTGGATCTCGCCAGGCTTCTGGTTATCGATGCGAATGTCCACCACATCGCACATGCCGTGGACAAACAAGCCGTCATCGCCGCCTGCGCCTCGTGGCTGATCCTTGCTTGATCCGCCCAGCCAGAGGCCGTCACCGTCGCCAGTTTCGCTCTGCTGGCTAGCAGCCTCCTCCTCCTCTTCCTCCTCGCTGCTCGGCTCGATATCTTCGTCCGTATCCGGTTCCCGGTACGACACCCGGTCACCCGGCTCCTTCCTGCGCAGCCCAAGAGTGTCACTGATCCTGGCTCGTGAGAACATCGGCTGCGGCGCCGCTGGTGGCGGCGAAGACTGTCTCAATGCTAGGTCGGCTGACAAGGCCATTGTCGTCGCAATGCGGTCGCTCCGCCGTGACGGTTCCACCTCGCCGCGTTGTTCGCGCGCAAGCTCCCGCTCGCGCTCGCGCTGGCGCCGTTGTGCCTGCCGCTGTCTGTGCTTTAGGTCGTCGTAGTACGCAAACGAGCTTGCTGGCGCCGGCGGGGCCATCCGCCGCCTAAAGACGCGGTCCAGCGTCGACTCCCAGCGGTCGCGCATCTCGCACCGCTGCCGCCACGGGATATCCAGCATTGCCTTGATGGCCAGCACGCGCAGCTGCGGCACACGTGGCGCGCTATCAACGAGTGACTGGAAAAACATTTCGGCAGCCGCTGGCTCCCACTTGCGCAGGTGTTCAAGCTCGATCAACTGAATGTCTGCCGGCCACGTCGGCACTTGACCGGGCTGCAGCAGGCAGTCGTAAAGTGGCGTAGAGTCGTTGTAGAAGACGTGATGGCTGAAGTATGACATGTTCATGCGCAGTGCCTGCAAGTGCGGACAGGCCTCGCCTAGCACGGGAAGAAAAGCGAGACTGAGCGACTGGTTGTGGTGCAGCGTGAGGTGGCGCAGCTTCTGGCCGTATGTCACGAGGTACTCGGCCAGCTGCGGTGCTGTCACGTCCCAGCAGTTTATTAGTTCAAGGTGCTGCAGCGTCCTGGGCAGCAGCGGTAACAAGTGCTCGTTGGCCGCCGTCGATGACTCGATGGTCAAGTGTGTAAGGTAGGGTAGCGCATTGAGCACGCTTGCAAAATCCTCCGCCTGCTGCCGATCCGCTTCGATCACGGCCGGGTCGTCCGCATTCTTTGCTTGCAGCGACGGCCGCTGGTAGTTGACAAACCCAATCTTGCGTACGCCCAGAAATGCCGATGACATGTGCAGCGTGCGCACACGTTCAGGCGTCAGCTCGCGGCCCATAAGGCGCTGGTTCCACCGCCAACTCCTCAGCTGAATGGCAGCGGATCTTGGGGCGGTGGCGAGAGGGGTTATCCCGGCGCTACTGGTACCGTTGCTGCTGTCTTGCTGCTGCTCGCCTTCCTGCGTCCTGTCTGCTTCACTCTCGCTCCTCGGCAACGCACCGAGCGCCTCAAACAGGCTCTGCGGATACGTCCAGCGCAGGTTCTCTGTCTGCTCTCGGTACGGCGGCATATCCTTGTAGTGGTACAGGTCAAGCACTGCCAAGCGGGGACAGTTGGACACCAAATGCGGGATGTCGAGATGGCGGCCTTTGTACACACGCGTGGCCAGCGACCCGACGTCTATGTGCAGTGCCTTGACCTTCTGACGGTAGTCAAACATGGTCGTAGACGGGTCCCGTGCCAGAAGGTCCACCAGATTATGGGCCATGTTCATCGTCAGTAGCGGCGGGCTTTCGTAGAGAGCGCGCATGGCTGGCTCGGCAAAGGCGCGGCATGTGCGGCCCGCGGCCAGCAGCCAGCGCACGGAAGCGATGGTGTCGAGCGGTGCTGCGCTGTACGCAAGGATGCTGGTGAGAATTAGGTAGGGAAGCGTGTCCCACGGTGGTCGCTCAACCGGTTGTCTTTGGTTTCCTTGCGATTGAGCAGAGGGCGAGGGTGACGCCGCACCTCGCCTTGTCGAATTGGGCGTGTGCACACCAGAGTCCAGCTGGATCACAACATGCTTCTTCGCCTTTGTTGGTGTATATTTTCGGCTGCCATGTTGCTGCCTTATTTTGCTTCGTTGACTGCCTGTCCGGCTGCTCGTCCGACTGTTTCTCTGACTATTTCTCCGAGTCTCCCTACTCGTCCACGAAGAGGACGCAGATGCCGCATATTGTGCATCGCTTGTACTTTGACGTCGCCGTGGCGCATCATCTGAGGATGGTGAAAGATAGGCATCATCACTGGCAATGTACTTGGCTGTTGCGCGGCGTTGTGGCTGTCGCCGTCGCTTCGAAGAGTCGCCAGCTGCAGAAACGTCGTTTGCTGGACGCCGACGTTTGCTCCTTCGTTGCTGGGGTGCGTAGTCCGCATCAGCCAGTTCACCGTCCTCACTCTTATCGTCATGTCTTTCTTCATCCCCAGCTTCGCTATCTGGTGATGCGGCGCCGTCATCGCCATCGTCATTGTCACCGTCCTCTTCCTCCTCATCTTGGTCGCTGTCGCTGAGCTCAGCGTACGTCCGGATCGACGCATGGCGGGTTGCTCGCCGGACCGCCGGACGCAACGGAAGCAGATCCTCCGTTACGTGTGAGCATGGTGGCGCCCGCTGGCGCAGTCGTGAAGGCATGCCAGTACGTTGGACGCAAGATGTCAATGCGCGAGGGTTGAGTCTTGCTCGCAGCCTGGCAAGCGGGGCAGTTTTGGAGAAGGCTGTCATCTTTTTATTATGCCATGGATCACGTGATTGTCCTCGGGATCGCACTATATTAGTAAGAGAACGAAGAAAAGACTACTCATGCCGATGGTTCAAATAAAGTGTCCAAATCAGAGACCGATGTGCGCTGCCCAGGCAGCTCGAATGTGACCAGGCACGGAGTTGTGCGCTACCGTGCCGTCTGTGTTCGGATGCCGCTCAAAGTGGGGTGGTCGGCGTCCCAGTCGAGATGTTCGCCGCTGGCATGGTCTTTGACCAGCTGGTCCCGTTGCCTGTAATGTCCAAGGTGGCCTGGCCGCCTGGGCACCACTTGACGGTGACGGCGAGAAGGTCGTGCAGAAGGAGGAAGGCCTATTAGGGGGTCTAATACCACGGAGTCCTATCACATGATTGATTCCTAGGTACCTGGTTTGTCAGGCACCACAAGGCTGAAGTCAACGAGGCTGATAGCGTCAGCCAAGACCTGTCATTGGAACGGTCTTGATACTCCGAAAAGGCTATTGGACACTTCTTCGTCACCTATTCAAGCCAGCCTCTACACCGAACAATAAGCGTAGAAATGCCCCAAAAACTCCTTCTATATTGGCTAGTAAAACAAAGGCATACAGCATTGACCGTCATCAAGTCCAACACGAACCATCCCAATCCGAAGGAGTTGGCAGGAAGGGTGGCGTCGAACCGAACCGTTCCCAGACATTAGCCCTGCAGCCAGAGAGTCCACCGATGCAAGAACTTGCATAATTCCCTGAGCAGACGACTGCCCATTCTATGACAACACCGAAAACAAATAGATCTGAACGAGTGTAGCGTAAGCTCGAAACCAAACAATAGTTGAGACGAAAAATGGCGAAACAGGGCTGGACAGCCGTTGTCATGCCGCTCGCACGGCTTGCTGATCACCAACTCGCCATGTGTCTTCCTGCCGGGTGCCTGGTGGCATCCAGCCATTCGCACCGCCTCCTCGGACGGTTTCCCGGCCGAAATCGTCCGACTTCTTGTAGCCGTCTCCGACCGAGGGCGCATAGCCTATTGCGTAAGGGTGGGATAAACCTGTAGTCGAGCTGCTTTCGAACGACACGCCGCTATTTTGCAGGCCAAGGCCGATCCCATTAGTAGACAGCCCACTGCTGCCATTCGTCAGCGGCAGTAGTGGTTCGGCGTCCTTGGCACTGACCGTCAACGTGCGTGCACGGCGGTCTGCTTTGTTCTGGTTCGTGCGGTCGTAGAAATACAGACCAAGGAAGGTCAACAGGATGCCAACGGCCTGCACCCGCGTCGTCGGGCTGCGGAACCAGACAATGGCGACGGTGATGACGAACACGCGCTTGATCAAGCTGGCCACCGAGTATGTCACCGGCGACACAAGCGACAGCAGCACAAATGCTAGCATGTTCTGCGCAAAGTGAAAAAAGCCGTTAAAGACGAACTCGACAACGAGCCGCCCATGGTCAAAAGAGTTCGGGCCCTCCGACAAATCTAGCGATCCGTCGTAAAGGAAGTCGCCCAGCAAACCGATGCCTTCGGACCAAAACCAGATAGGCAGGGTAATGAGAAACGCCATGCCCGACGAGTAGCATAACAGGTTGAGCTTGTCGAGCCTGCGCGCCTGCGCACCTTGTCCCTCGGCCTCGGCGCGCGATGCCTCGTTGAACAGCCTCTTGGAAAAAATGTTCTGCGTTACAAAGATTCCCGTAGCCAGAAATGCATACAAAATGCCCAGGGCCTGGCCTCCGCTAAACGAGTGAGTGCCAGAGCAGGCGAGCGCCACACCAAAGGTAAGTGGGATAAGGGACAGGTAGGTTGTAGTCGGATAGCGGATGTCGAGGAAAACACGGTATGCAAGCACCGTAAAAAGGGGAGACAAGCCTTTGATGGTATGCACAAGAGAGACGGGAATCTTGGTGGTGGCGGTTGAGCTGAGGAGGTGGCCGCCGATCTGGAAGCCGGCTAGAGGGAGTGTTGTGCGGATGATCTCGGCAGACGGATAGCGGATGCCATGTCTGAGGACGGGTATGGCCCGCTTGAACGATGGAAATATATGTGCGAGCCAGGTGAGTAGCACACAGAAGAAGGAAACGAAGGCGAACTGGACGATCGTAAGGGTAGCGGGCTTTTCAAAGGCGTTGAGGATCGACTTTGAGGATGTGTTGGTCAAGGCGGATGAGCCGTACCAAAGGACGCAAAGAAACTGCGAGAGCAGGAGAGTCAGTACCGATATCGACGAGCAAACACTGCCCAAGATTGTCACTCACTACCAGCATAGGCGAGACGGGTGCCTTGAGGGCAACTGCAATCTCATGCACATTCTGGCTGGTGCTACCAGACCGCGTGCGTATTGTGCGCAGTGCCTCTCCCAAGCTCTTCTGCCGGCCATGACTGCGGTACCCATGTGCCGTGTCCTTCGACGTACTGCCGTTCCAGTGTAAAGATTGGCCGCCGTCGGAGGTTTCCTTGCGGGGCTTCCACTGGTCCACGGGTGGGTAGAGGCCCAGCTGCGATGTGACGCCGTTGGCGGTAGCGCCTAGGCCGCCATTGATGCGTTCTTGCCCGTCGGTATCGTGGACATCAAGCTCCGGGAATTTTTCAAGGCCCTCGTCGTGGGCGTGGGTGGCGCTCATCGCGGCGTCGAGGTGGCGCGAAGTAGCCGAAACGAGGTTTGGCGACGGCTTTCGCAAAACGGTCGTTGAGGAGGCGGTCGCACCATGGGGCATGAGAAGGTTAAAGGGGGGAGGGGACGAGAGGAAGATGAAGAGTAGGAGGGAGAAGAGGAAAGAAAGAGGGCGATGAAGGCAGAATAAGGGGGAAGACCAGTCCGATGAAATGTCGTGACTTCGGTTTCTCAACAGGCGCCAGAGATTGAAACGAGAGGACAGGGTTCAGTGGCACCCACGGCCAGTTTCATTGCCGTCTTCGACAATATCTTGGCTCAGTCGACGAGTTGGCGGGTCGGGCTGAACAGCTGAACAGAGGGGGGTGTGAAGAAACCGGCAGTGATAGCCTGGCCAGGAAGAAGTATTGACAAGTGCGACACGCGCATTGGTTCCACTAAAAGCGAATACCTCTTTGGCGCTAATCCATAGCAGGAAATATAAAGCCACAACCATGCGCCACACTTCGCAAAAGGAGCTTTATCACCAAAATTTCCCACGACGTGTTGCAGTCGACCAGGCTGTAAACAACCACCTTTCGTCAACAGGCATCCACATCATCCCCGCGCTTAGACGGTAGCTGCCTCTGGAGCTTGGAGAGCATTCTATACTGTTCTCTCGCTGCGCAGGCAGCAGATTGGGAAGCAAGATGGCGGCATCCAAGATGACGAAGAATCAGATGCGGCGGGCAAAGAAGAAGGAGGAGAAGAAGGAGGAGAAGAAGGCCAAGGCCGAGGTACGTGATCCCAGACCTGGCTGGCGACTTTCTTGGAGCGCTACTGACTTGCGCTTGTAGGTTTCTGCTACGGAATCAAAGTCCACTGAGACGACCGGAACACAGCAAAACGATGACGCTGTCAAGACAACAACAGCAGAGGCAACACCAAACAGCCAGCCAGAAACCAAGAAGGACGAGATCGATGTCAAGGACGAGTCTCTTGACTATGACGACCCGGCCTTTTCACAATTCAAGGACATCTTCAGCAAATTTGGCCCTAGCCTGGAAGATGACGAGATCACACGGGAAGCCAACGCCGGCAACCAAGGCGAGGTTTTCATGGACGACCAGTTCGAGATGGTTCCCGACGAGGACGATGGTGAGGCAGCGCCCAAGATGTCCAAGAAAAAGCGCAAGAAGCTCAACACACTTTCCATCGCCGGGCTAAAGGCGCTTGTGCACCATCCCGAGGTTGTAGAATGGCATGATGTCTCGTCATCAGACCCCCGTCTCCTCGTTGTGATCAAGGCGCAGAAGAACGTCGTCCCAGTGCCAGGCCACTGGTCGCTCAAGCGCGAGTACCTGTCTAGCAAGCGTGGTGTTGAGAAACCACCCTTCCAGCTTCCCGCCTTCATTGCCGAAACAGGCATCACCGAGATGCGCGACGCCGTTCTTGAGAAGCAAGCGGAACAGACACTCAAGCAGAAGCAGCGAGAGCGTGTCCAGCCTAAGATGGGCAAGCTCGACATCGATTACCAGAAGCTATATGACGCGTTTTTCCGCTTCCAGACCAAACCTTCGCTGACGCGTTTCGGTGACGTCTACTACGAGGGCAAAGAGTGGGAGACTGAGTACCGCAACTTCAAGCCAGGTGCCGAGCTAAGCGACGCTCTGCGCGAAGCCCTCAATCTGCCTCCAGGCTTCCCTCCGCCATGGCTGCACCAGCAGCAGCACATCGGACCCCCGCCCTCCTACCCAAATCTCAGAATTCCTGGCCTCAACGCACCGCTTCCCCCAGGCGCATCGTGGGGTTTTGCGCCCGGACAATGGGGCAAGCCACCGGTTGACGAGTATAATCGCCCACTATACGGCGGGGATGTCTTTGGCCTGCAAGGCGTGGACGGACTCGGTGCTGGAGGAGACTCGGCCGCTTCACAAGCAGCGCAGCTGGGCGAACCGGTTGAGCGCGAGATCTGGGGCGAGCTGCAACCGCCAAAGGAGGAGTCTGAGGACGAGGAATCCGAGGAAGAGGAGGACGACGACGAGGACGAGGACAACGCTGAAGAGGACGCGGGCGATCTGCACGGCGGCCTAGAGACGCCCAGCGGATACATCAGCACGGTGCCGACTGACCTTCCGGCCGCGCCGATGGGCGTGGATGCGAACATGGCAGGCGAACTTGATCTGCGCAAGCAGCGCCGCGGTTACGAGACGGAGGATTCGGTCGCGGGCGGACCGTCGCGGTCGGCCTACACAGTCATCCCCGAGCGGCAAGCACAAGCGCAAGGTTTCTTTGGTAGCGATCGGGCGTACGACCTTTCGCGGGCAGCTGGTGGAGGTGCAGGCGCCGGTACGGGCGTGCCGGTGCTCGGCCAGGACGATGACGGCGCTCGGAAGCGCAAAAAGCCTGGCGACGTGGATGTGGCACTGGACCCAGATGCGCTGCAGAGCCACGACGGCATCAACAAGGACGAGCTGCAGCGACGCTTCGAGGAAGGCCGGCGCGAGGAAGGCGTGGGCGCACAGTGGCGGCAATACGACGACGACCTGAGCGAGATGATTGCGCAAGAGAGCCGGAAGCGGCAAAAGGTGGCCGAGGGCCGCAAGGCGGAGAAAAAGAAAGAACCAAAGTATCGGTTCTGATATGCACAGGGCATTCTTTGAAAGGTTTTCTCGTTCTCTTTGCCTTTCCTGGGATCACACGGCGTTTGTCGACGGCAACCAAAGGGAAACTGGTATCATATTTTGCAATAAAAGGCTTTCTTTCTGTTTATTTCGACACGTGTCCCGGTCTCCAGGTTGAGTCGCAATGCTATCATGAAATCAAAGATCGTGTATGCTCCGTAGAAGGGACCTAGTCGATCAGCCAGTCGTCCATTTCGATGCCCATGCTCCGTCCCAAGCTCCGCACGACCTCCCAGCCGACGTTGACACGCCACTTGCCTCCCCGGTCAATCGGGTCACTGGCAGCACCGCTTACGCGCAGCACGAGCCGCAGGCTCGCCAGCGTCGCAATCGCCATGTTGCAGTCACTGTCCAAGATGGCCGCCGTCGAGTTGCGGCCAGTCGCAGTCACCGGCAACGCCGTCGTCCACTCGCTACGCACGGCCACAAAGATGGCCAAAAGCCGTTCCAGCGTGAAGCTGTGTGCGCCCAGAAGCTTGCGCGCAATCTTGCGGTGCTTGCTCCGCGGTCCCGGGCGGCGGCCACCTCCGCTACCCGCACCAGCCATGCCGCCTCGACGGCGCTTGCGGCCGTGGTGGTAGGTGGAGAAGAGCGTCATGTCGTGCTTGGTAGCGTTGTGTGAGGCAAGGTATGCGCACAGGAGAAGCAGGCGTGCGGTGCTGGGGAGGAGTGTGGCTAGATGCCGTGCCGTGAAGGGGTTCTCGGGCAGGTCGGCAGGTTGGGATGGAGGATGTGCCGGCGCCACGACAAAGCCAGGATCGAGCAGCGACTCATCCTGAAAGTGGGCGCGAGCGGCAATCAACAGCTTGGAGAACTCACGAGGCCCATGGGTCCCGGCCAGGATGGGCGCAGTGAACTTGGGCCACAGTGCCGCACAGGCATCCTGAAACGCTGGGAGTGAGCGTCCGGCCGTCCGCGTCAGTGAGTCATGTACGGCGATGCAGAGGCGTGTCCACAGCTCCTCTGTCTCCTCGGCCGTGGCGTTTTCCAGTGTCGGCGGTGGCGAGCGACTGAGGATCTCAACAAACTCGTTCCTGCTGTAGTTGCCAAAGCAGACGTGCGGAACGAAGCTAGTCCGCAGCATGGACGGTGTCGGGAAGGTGACGACAAAAACGCACGTGAGGTTGGGAATCTGGAGGGTCAGCAAAGCTCTTGTCTCTCTCCCCTTCTCCTTTTCCTGTCTCCTTCCTGGGCTGCCGACTTACCACCTCGGAGAGTCGTGCTAGTCCAGGTAGCAGGGTTACAGGCGCATCCCGCTGCCGGTCGATGGCATCGAATACCAGGATAAAGCGCCAGCCATCAGGATGCTCACCGTCTTTGAGCATCTTGGACAGCTCCACGGTAAGCTGCGACAGCGTCTCGCAGCGGCTTGTCTTGCTGGTGTGTTGCAGCACATCGGCGACCTGGGCCACAGTCCGCTCGAAAAGGTGACGAGCGGCGACGCATTTGTTCGAGTCGATAATAGCGTAGTCGATTGCCGGAACATCAGAGCCGACCTCGTCGTACGGCTGGTGGTCCAGGGTCCGTTGGGAAAGGCTATCCAAAACGCCAGCCGTCACGGCACTCTTTCCGGACGCCTCTGTGCCATGGATGACGATGTTGCCGCAGGGCACATGCCGCGTCTACTCGCCAGTTAACACGCGCAGTTCTGCTTCGGACTGGTCATCGGATCTCCCACTTACGTCGAGAAGTGCCGTCAGCGTCTTGATCTGCCTTTCTCGGCCCGGGTACCGCAGGAGGAGCGCTAGACTGGGCGTCACCTCAGGAGGGCCTGCTGGCAACATTGCATGTGCACAGTCGCTCGACGTCGAGACATGCAAGGGCCGGTATCGTTGGTGAGCTGGTGCCCTGCGATTCGGGGTTTAGATGGATTGAATTGGCCTTGGACGCGTCGCGGAGGGAATAAGTGGAGACTCTCACATATTAGCAGTAACTGCCAGCGGTCTAACCAGTAAAAAGGCACAAAGCCGGCGGCGATGTCATCCTTTGCCGCCTACAACGACGGTGTTCTCGACTGCGGCGACAGCCTCGCATAATTTCACAAACATCGCCATACTCATGCTCGGCGACACAGGCAACATTGTGGTCAGGTCATAGCAGTCACAACACACCTCCCCGCCGACATGAGTCTGCCCCAGCGGCAGCGGCCTGACAATAGCGCCTGCCCCCAAGCGCCGAGCTCAAGCTTAGCGCCGGAAGCAACTCTGGATCCGAACCGGCCATACCACGCCAAGCGGCCACACAAAAAATCCCGGGCCGGGTGCCGAAACTGCAAGACGCGCAAGGTCAAATGCGACGAGGGACAGCCGCGGTGTCGAGCTTGCACGCTACGCAAGGAGGCCTGTGTCTACCCCCCAGTCCCAGCGACTGCCGTTGGTCTGGCATTGAGGGCAAAGAGTGCCACGTCGAAAGTAACAGCTGCGCCTGCGGCAGCCGACGCTATCGGAGGCTCGTCCTTGTCTCAGTGTACACCGGCATCGGACAATGAGGCTCTCTTGATCTTCCGCGACGGCCTCTCGTCAAGTCTCTCGCCAAGCTCCAGTTTACAGTCCACCCTCAACGACGCTGGTTGGCTTTGGCAGGCCGGGAGGGCTGCCGTCTGGGATGAGCCTCGCGACAGCCTCTTCCTGGTGGATGAACCTCTCTACCAGCCTGTGGAGGGCGACATGACCGATATGAAGCTACTCTGGTTCTACACGGCCAAGGGCTACACCTCTCTTGCGGCCGAGGCTGGGCGCGAGCATGGCGTCACTGATATCCTTCAGGTGACCATCCCGCGGCACGCCTTTGCCAACCGATTCCTCATGGACTGCCTGCTGGCTCTGTCGGCCCTTGAGCTGAAGCGGCTCGGCCAGGAAATCGAACCGTCACGCGTGTTGATGTACCGCGCACGCGCCTTTGCCGGGTACCGCAAGGCCGTCGAGACAGCTACGGCCGACAAGTTTCCGGCCCTTTTGGCCTGCTCGCTGCTACTGTGCGTGTTGTCGTCGCAGATGTTCCGCGACGTCGACGGGCCGACGCTGTACATCCTCGACTGGATGATGGTGTGGCGCGGCATCGGCGTGATCACTCGCATGATGGACTCGGCCAAACTTTTCGAGTCGGGCATGATGCCGCTATTTGCGCGGCCGTCCATCGATCTCGATGTATCGACTGTGCACATCCCCAACCACTTGCTCTTCATGGTCAGCTCGACAGAGAGGGACGAGCCGGACTTTGCCCATGTCCAGATATACTACGACACGCTCAAATATCTGGGATCGCTATACCACGAGCTCGAATCGTCCATCGGCCGGTTGCTCAACATGCGAACCATCACTTGGCTGACATTCATATCCAAGGGATTTGTCGACTTGGCCCGCAAGCGGCGGCCGCGCGCCTTGGTCATACTGGCACACTACCTGGCGTTTGCCAAGCTGGCCCACCGTTTGTGGTGGATGTATGGCGTAGGCCAGCGGGGGATCCAAGACATCCGGGATGCGCTGGACAGGAGATGGCTTCCGTTCATGGCCGCACCCCTCGCCGTTCTCGAGACGGATGACCTGGTCACAATTGGAAAGATACTGCTCAACAACAACAGCTATGTGCCAAGTCACTTCTACGATGCGGCTTGGGACGACCAGACCCAAGACGTGACGATCGTCGATGATGCTGGTAACAACGTTGTTTATGACGGAGCTTGGAAGCGGGAGGACACGGGCGGCCCACCTGTCCACATCGCGGAGTAGCCATGCCGGGACGACTCCTCTATGCTGGTGCCCCAGGTACCGGGTGAGCCTCTGCAGGAACGCCCCGAAAGCTCAGGCACACCACCGCCATTCGGTGTCCACATCGAGTTGGACACAACCCAGCAGCAGCCTGGACTGCATTGACTTTCTCGGAGACACTGAATTAAAAAACGGCGGAAATCCGCGTACAGCTGTCAGTCGGGTGCGCCCTTCCTCCATGCCTGCGGCCAGCTTGTGTACGTTTCCGTCAGCATTCGCACGAACGTTGGGCACGTCGTCTATTGCTTTGTCTCCTCCTAGTAATTCCCAGTCTGAAGTGCGCCAACGGCACTGCCGTGTCAGGCCTGCAGAGGGGACCGTGCCGGTCGTATCCAGAACACGCGCCACCATGAGCATGATGGAGCCATATTCTTGGACGCTGCCGTGGTCTGGCAGCTACTACGGCTCCTTTTTGTCGGCGCTGTCTTGTCGTTCCATGAGGACGCACGAGCGGTCGATTGGCAGGAGTATATAACGATGGGAGGTGGCTTGCTAGCGAAACTGCTGCTCACATTCGAATGACTTCTGGATATTGTTCGCTACCTACTTAACTTACATTAGCACATTATTAGGGGATCGTGGGACAAACCAATCGAACACATCTGGTGGCCATCAGGAAGATACGTTCAAGGAGTAGAAAGTGTCCACGGTTCTCGTCGAGGCTATCTATGAGTCTTAAGAAAAGGGCAATTTTTTGGAAAGAAAAGAAAAAGACTTAGGGTGGAAAGAAGGAGGAAGAGAGAAGGAAATAGAAAGAAAGAAAGAAGAAAGAAGGGAGGATGGTAGAAAGGAAGAAAAAAGAGAGAAAGAAAGAAAGAACATTGGAAAGGATAGGAATGTGGGAAGCAGATAGAAAATACCCATATAGGCAAGGTTCAAGCAACGTAGACCTGCTTATTGGAAGCAAACTTTAGAAACATACGATATGCCGCAAGAAACACGCTCTATGTCAGGTACTATCTGGTTGGTTCCTCTTGTTCAGGTAGATAGTCAACCGCTCAAGCAGACCACTTATCTCCTGTCTGACAAAAAGCGATGGACTCTCAAGAAAGAGCAAGAAACTACCAGAAACGAAACATGGTTCCAACTTACGGAATATGCACTGCAATCTTGCTTCTTCACCTTCAACCCTTTATTTATTCTCTGCTTTTGTTTTTATTTTATTTTTGCTGGTGCCCCCCTCTCGTCTTTCAAGAGAGAAAGGGGCACACAAACAAAAAAAATGTACATCGACTGCCCGCTACCTCACCCTGCTTCTCCTCTTTCCTAGATTACAAAGTAGACAACAAGCTAGACAACAGATCCCCGCGAGACGACCCAGAACAAAATCTCAACCCAGGAACGTATCCCGGATTTAGTTCTGCTCCAGCTCGGCCAGAATCTTCTCGCCCTTCGCCTGCGCAGAGGCAAAGTTGCCGACCATGTAGAAGGCACCCTCAGGTAGGCTGTCACCTTCGCCGCTGAGAATGGACTTGAACGAAGCGATGGTGTCCTTGAGGTCGACCAGCTGGCCCTCAATACCCGTGAAGACCTGGGCGACCGTGAACGGCTGGCTCAGGAAACGCTGGATCTTACGGGCACGCTCGACGGTGAGCTTGTCGGCTTCAGACAGCTCGTCCATACCCAGGATGGCAATGATATCCTGCAGCGACTTGTATTCCTGCAGAATCTGCTGGACACGGGTGGCAGTCTGGTAGTGCTCGTCGCCAACAATGCGGGGGTCAAGCATACGCGACTTGGAGTCGAGAGGGTCGACGGCGGGGTAGATACCCAGCTCAGAAATACCGCGCGAAAGCACAGTAGTGGCGTCCAAATGGGCGAAGGTGGTGGCGGGGGCAGGATCCGTCAAATCGTCAGCAGGCACGTACACGGCCTGCACGGAGGTAATAGAGCCCTTCTTGGTAGTGGTGATACGTTCCTGCATGGCACCCATGTCGACGGCCAGCGTGGGCTGGTACCCGACGGCAGAGGGGATACGACCTAGCAGGGCGGACACCTCGGAACCGGCCTGTGTGAAGCGGAAAATGTTGTCGATGAAGAGAAGCACTGATGGGGTGTTAAGAGAGATACGTGTAGAAAGGGACGCGATATGGGGAGGCACTTCAACTCACCATCCTGGCCTTCTTCGTCACGGAAGTACTCAGCCACCGTCAGACCCGTCAGGGCGACACGAGCGCGGGCACCTGGGGGCTCGTTCATCTGACCGAACACGAGGGCGACCTTGGACTCGCCATCCAGCTGAATGACAGAGGTCTCCTGCATTTCGTGGTACAGATCGTTACCCTCGCGAGTGCGCTCACCGACACCGGTGAACACGGAGTAACCACCATGGGCCTTGGCGATGTTGTTGATGAGCTCCTGGATGAACACTGTCTTGCCGACACCGGCACCGCCAAACAGACCAATCTTGCCACCACGGGCGTAGGGGGCAAGCAGGTCGACGACCTTGATACCGGTTACAAGGATCTCGGCAGTGGTGGATTGTTCCGTGAACTCAGGGGCCTCGGCGTGAATGGGGCGGAACTTGTCGCTCTTGATGGGGCCGCGCTCATCAATCGGGTCACCAGTAACGTTGATGATGCGGCCGAGCGTACCCGGACCGACAGGGATGGTGATGGGGGCACCGGTGTCCGTGGCCTTGGCACCACGAACCAGACCCTCGGTACCGTCCATGGAAATGCAGCGGACGGTGTGCTCACCCAGATGTTGCTAGAACGGGGAGGGCGGGTTAGCTCGCGTCTTTTGCGCCAGTCAATTATTGGCAAGTTGATTGGGAGTAATAAACATACGGCAACCTCGAGGATAAGCTTCTGGCCATTGTTCTGGGTCTCCAGAGCGTTCAGGATAGACGGCAGCTTCTCCGTGTCGAACTTGACTGTACGCAAAAGACAATTAGCCACGGCTCAATACTCTTGACACCAATACTCTCGATGCTTCCAACAGAGCTTGTCTTGTTGGCTTGTATTTTTTTGGGGAAAATGGCGTCCGGACGTGTCGGGTCCGAGCGCAGCTCCGAGCATCCGGCGGCGACTAGGCATTTGCAATAGAATGCCATTACTAGGTGCAAATTCGTAGCGTTGCTTCACGGAACCCGACAAGCCAGATGGTGATGGGGGAGAATGATTTCGGTAGGTTTCTTACCATCGACGACGGCACCAATGACCTGAGGGATTTTACCGTTAGCAGCAGCTCGCAACGGTAAGCAACAGGGTCAGCATTAAGACATAACCTACCTGGTGGATCTTGCCATCGCCAACACCGGCCGAGCTGGCGAAGCGGCTGCCGTGTAGAAGCGAAGGAGTGATGAAGCCTGCAGTCGGGCGGAAGGTGCGAGGCGTCGCAAGGGACGAACGGGCTACTCGAGCCGCTCTGGCGAAGTTGGCGCTACAAAAGAGGAAAAAAAGACACGGTCAGTGGTTGATTGAATCGATGTTTGATGTCAATTGTATCCTTGTAGGTCGGAACTCACCTCTTGATCATCGTGGCGATGGTGCAGAACGCTTCGCAGATGGGTTTGGGGGAGGGAAGGGTAAAGGAAAAAGAGGGTTGCGGAGGAGGTCGGGAAAAAAAATGCGAAGCAGAAGAGGAGCTCCTAGTGCCCTGCCGTTGTTTTGGGTTTCTCTGCCTGGGGCGGAAACTCGTAGCCTCAGGCATAAAATTGGTATCCACCGACAGTAGTGGGGCTCTCGGCTATTGGATGGTACGGGATCCCTCGGGAGAAGAGCGTTCCTGGAGCAAAAAAGACACTTCATTCTTGAGAAGGGCCACTCTGAGTCTTTCGCATCGAGAACGATAAACCGAGAATCGAAAGACACCACATCACGTGAGCGCTGTATTTTCCCGAAATTCCCAATAACTGGATCTAGTAAAACATCTGCATCCTCAATCACTGCCCTTACGGCGTACAAAGACCAACAGAATCATACGAAACCCTTTCTCTATCATACTTCAGTATCGTGCTTTCGCGAAAAAACATCATCCAACTATCCGGCTCTGCTACGTCTTTCGTTCCCTTCCATTGCTTCGAACAGCTTCCCATAATCAAGGACCAGCTCCATAACTGTCCTTATGGTCGATGGTATACCCCTATCATTCCCCTCGTAGACTAAAGTGTGGGCTCCAGAGCCAGGACCTGTACGAAGGAGCATGTTAGCAGTTCGAACGGCAAGAACAAAGTTTTCGGGGCCCTGTTGCAGCTTTTCGGGTAGAGATCATACAATAGCCGTCCGGTTCGGGATATAGACGTGTGTCCAGTTGCTCCGCTCGTTCCACCTCATCCTGTGTTATACGTTAGCAACCTTTGGATGACCTGCTGATCTTGCTCTAACATTAGCTTGGAATACGTACGGCGTTGTGAAGAATTGTGTCTTGTGGTCAACCCGGTTGTGACCGCCAAATCGCTCATCATCCGAGCAGAGCACAATCCGATATGTGCCGGCTTGCTCGACGCCAACACGGTAGTCACTGAATGAGGAAGACGGATGGAAGTTGAAGATGAAAAGCAGACCGGCTCGCTCAAATACAATAACCTTGTCGCCATCATGCTTGAGCGAGATGTACGCCTGCGGTGCGTGCAACCAACCATACTTTGCCTCGAGCTGGTTCATGGCTCCGTCAAAGGTATTGAGGAACTGGTAGCGCAGCAGGTGGTCCTCGCTCAGATTCAGCTGCCGCCTGGCATACCAAAATGAGTTGTTGTTGCCCTCGCGAGGGAAGTCGAGCCACTCGGGATGCCCAAACTCGTTACCCTCAAAGTTTAGATAGCCCTCTCCGCCGAGCGCGTGGGTCAGCAGCCGGATCATTTTGTGCAGGGCCATGCCCCGATCAACAACGGGCGTTAGCGGCGACAGAACCGACATGTTGGTGTACATTTCGGCGTCGCAAAGATGCATCATCAAAGTTTTGTCGCCCACCAGTCTGGTAGCAAAGTCAGCAACGGCGTTCGACATCTCCAGCTCAACCTTCCCGGCAAGGACTCACGCTTGGTCGTGGCTCTCGCAGTATGCAATTGTCTTCTCGCCGTCCCGCCTGTTTGTCAGCGTCCAGCAGATATCGGCCACATCCCAGTCTTCGTCTTTCTTCTCCTTCAGAAGCTTGATCCACATATCCGGAATGGCCATGGCCAGTCGGTAATCAAAGCCTACGCCGCCAAGTGACAGAGGAACACATAAAGCTGGCATGCCTGACACATCCTCGGCAACGGTGATGGAGTCGGGATAGAGCTTATGGAGCAGCTCGTTCGCGATCATGAGATAAACCACCGCTTCTTCGTCAACGTCGGCCCCAAAATATTCGTGGTAGCCTCCGGAAAACCCACTATGCCTGTTAGAATAGTCCCTTCAAGGGTTCTTCAAGGGAGGAAACAAGAGGCAGCGCAAAGCAGCAAATCTCCAAACACTCACGTTCCAATGCCGTGATGGTGGTAGAGCATACTTGTGACGCCGTCGAAGCGGAAGCCATCAAAGCCGTACTCGTCCATCCAGAAGCGCAAGTTGCTAAGCAAGAAGCGCATCACCTCATGATGTCCGTAGTTGAATAGTCGGCTGTCCCAAAGATCATGCCGGCCCCTTCCACCTTCGTGGAAGTATTGGTGATCGGTTCCGTCAAACTCGTTGATGCCGTCGAGCACATTCTTCGAAGCATGGCTGTGGACGACGTCGAGAAGAACAACAATGCCCATGCTGTGAGCAGTGTCAACAAGTTCTTTGAGGTCCTCTGGAGGTCCGTAGCGGCTGCTGGCGGCAAAAAAATTGTTGATCTGGTAGCCAAAGCTGGCATAGTACGCATGCTCCATTATAGCCATTAGTTGGATCACGTTGTACCCAAGTTTTTTGATCCGCGGCAGCATGTTTTTCGTGAACTCCTTGTATGTAGCAACCCGCTGGTCCGGGGAGGAGATGCCGACGTGCGCCTCGTAGACGCGCACACTTTGTGGCTTCTTTGGCCGGGGATGCTTCAGCACGTACCGCTCCGAGGCGGGAGGGTTCCAGAAACGCGCATCGTATGCAGGCGAGACGGATAGGTCTTGAGTTACGTACTTGATCCAGGCAGGCAGACGCTCGACACGCTCTCCGCTTGGCAAGGCAAGAGATATCTAGACGGAAAGTGCAGATCACAGTCAGCGACCACATTACAAGAACGAAAGATACCGTGCGTGCGGGCCCATCCGCAAGATACCTTCAGTTTGGAGTTGTGGGGGATTGCTGGTTCGCCGTTTTGGGCTGACAGCTTGATCTCGAAGACACCGTAGTCGTTCTTGGTCATCGGGTGGGAGTCACGGTTCCAGCCGTCTGTTAACGTCAGTTGCTGCCATCCCAGTTGTAGGTTGCGGGATGTGTGCACCCACTGAAGTCACCAATGAGGAATGCCTGGGTCGCGTTCGGCGCCCACTCTCGGTAGACGATGTTGTTGTCTTTGTCGACATTGAGACCGAAAATATCTGTGCCCTGTTTGTGTCAGCAAGGTTACCCTTGTCACAGTCCTCTTTCATCCCCTTTTGCTCTCAAGGCTGATGCTGATGCAGGCTAACCTTGGAGAACTTCTCGAGACCACCCTCTGTAGCATCAATTCGAGTCATCCATTCGTTCGTCTTGTCGAATCGGCGCTTGAGGGCTTCCTTGAACGGCAGAAGCCAAGGATCGATAGTGGTGACGCCTGCGCAACGGAGAATTTATCCCACAGTCAACAAATGCACACTGCTGCTGCTCGAAGGCTCCCTGCACGAGGCAAGAAGAGGAGAGAGCTTACCGGTGCCATCAGTGGGCAACTCCTGGACACGCTCGTTAGCCATGGCGTAAGTTGAGTTGTGCTGTGGCGGCTGTTGCTCTAAGGAGAGTGTTTTCTGTCGGCGAAGGAAAAAGTTGGCAAGGTGTCGAGCGAGCTTCTTGGGGCGTGGAAGGAAACAAGCAAGCACTATTTTGAGAAGAGAATGCCGTTCGACGTTTTATGGGGCGATAACAGATACTCGAGCTGCGACAGGGCAACGGATTCGGAGTCGAGCTCGCCTGGAATTGACAGTGTCTCAAAAGCTGTGAACCTGTTTTCTAGCTTTGTCTGTTCTCAGCTTTCGGCACCTTTTCTCTTTAGAGTCCGCACTTGCTGTCTCTCTTTATTTACCCCTCGCAGAAAGGAGTGCCCCTTTCTCAACAGTTGAGCTCCTGCCCCATCAGGCTGAACGTCTAGGTGGATGACGTCGTGGCGAATTTCTCGCAGGAACTTGCTAGCATAGCCGCTGCCTGACCAATCAACCGCTCGGGCCTCAGGGTGATACCAGGTATTAAGGTGTGGGCATCGCATGCCAACTCGAAGATGTTAGCTTTCTTTTGTTTCGAAGATAAATACTACATTGCTGAGAGCAAACTGTTCATACTGAGCAACACGTTTTCTGCTAACACGTTTTCTGCTAACACAGCTTGCGGATGCGGTCTTGAACCTGGACGCCGCTCTTAGCGTAATGTGTCTCGCTAGGGTATGTGTTCCAGCAGACGGCGGCCGTTCTTTAGAGGAGCACTTAGTTGGCACATGGGCTGAGAGTGCCTGTGTTACTAGTAGGTACTCCGTAGTCCGCCGTAATACATGTACTAATTGCCTGGAAAGAACGGCGGGTCGCGCCTCCAGCTCGGGCAGTGTTGGAGCTTTTGTCCCGCGCCTTCCCCACGCTCTACTCCGTAATCTTGCGACGACGATACCTAGATCGGGTACCTGGAACCAACATTCAGGTATGTTTGACAAATGAGTTACCATAATTCTTTCAGATGGTCCACAACAAGTCGAGTCGAGCAGCCTGTCCATTGCTTTCACGCCCACGCAAAACTGAATTGCAGCCTGGCGCAGTCTCTGGTTTTCGATAAGGACGAACCGCCTAAAAACCATTGCCGATCTCGGGCCTGCAACATCCCAGTCCGACGCAAGCTGCCGCCAGTGTGACTCAACTACTGGTCTTCATCATTCAAGTCCAGGTCTAGGAGCATGACGGTCGAAAGGACATAGATACTCACGATGCCGGTCGTTGCAAAGCTGCGGCCTGCGGGTGTCTTACGCCACAGCCTACCATCCTTTGGAAGCCCATGCTCTCAAGCACTTACCCATCCTGCGCTCTCGCGGCGCCTATCGGGCACGCGGACTGCGTCGATACACCGCCGGGCGCAAGATCTCAACTCTGGCTTCTCGAGTACATACGACCCGTCTGATGACTCTGGCCGGGGTCCCATGTTCACTAAAGCGAAGTTTGGTGTTCCGCAGTTCTACCCCCGGGACTTGAAGAAGAGAGTTGACGACTACGTTATTGGGCAAGACCGGGCCAAGAAGATAATATGCGCCGCTATCTTCAACCACTACCAAAGGCTCCGCCGTAAGCATCACCAAGAAGACTCTGACCGCCTACTGCGAGAGAAGCTGCAACGACAACGTTTTGCGCGAGATAGAGACTTGCACAATAGGCACCGCGAGAGCAGCCTAGATGGTAGGTGACGACGTTTGGGATTTGCTACCTGGATCACGACTTGACTGACCGTGTTGTCTTAAAAGAGGAATTCGAAGACGACCGAGACGAGACGCCATACGGAGATCAGAACCCCGACCCAAGCGAGTCTTTTTACATCCCGGAGGACTCGAATCTTGCCCAGCCGGTCAAGATTGACAAGAGTAACCTACTCTTGATCGGACCGACGGGTGTTGGAAAAACATACATTCTAGAGTATGCCCGTCTTGCCTACTTCCCTCTGACATGAAAGGGTGCATACTGACGCCTATGTCCGCTCAGAACGCTCAGCAAGAAGCTTAATATACCGTTCACGATCAGCGACTGTAACAGCTTCACACAAGCGGGATACATTGGACAAGATGTTGAGGCGTGCATCGAGCGACTCCTCATCGAGGCTAACTACGATACGAAGGCGGCGGAGCATGGCATTGTGGTTCTCGACGAATTCGACAAGATTGCTCGGAGAGAAACCGCACATGGGCGGGATGTCGGGGGCGAAGGCGTGCAACAGGCCCTACTCAAGCTTGTCGAGGGCACAAGAGTCACAGTCAACGTGAAAGATACCCGGTCATCGCGCTCGGCCAACCCCATCACCAGCACGTATGGGTCGCCGAACGCGTCATCGCCGCCTCAGGCATCACCACCGTCGGGCAAGGTTGACCAGTATATCATTGACACCAGCAACATTCTCTTCGTCTTCACCGGCGCCTTTGTTGGGCTGGACAACCATGTCATCCGCCGTGTCGCCAAGCCGTCGATCGGCTTTGGCTCAGCTATCCGGAAAACAAATGAATCATCGCTATCCGGCAGCAGGGCAGTCCTGCCTCTAGAGTCGTATGCGCACTTGCCGCACCAGCCGGCGTTCCACGACCCAAACACGACTGGCTTTACTCCATTAGACCTTGTCAATCCGCTAGACCTGCAGGCATTCGGCTTCATTCCGGAACTCATCGGGCGCGTGCATAATATCTGTGCACTGTCGCCGTTGTCGTTGGACGAGCTATATCGAATCCTGACGGAGCCACGAAACAGTCTTGTAGAACAGTATACGTCACTGTTCGAGACGTATCCAAGCCGACTACGCATCACGCAGCGGGCACTGTATGCGATTGCCGAACGAGCCCAGAAGAACGAGACTGGCGCACGTGGCTTGAAGATGGAATTGGAACGCGTTCTAGCGGAGCCCATGTTTGATGCGCCCATGCCATATGTCTTGATTACCAAGGCCTGCGTGGAGGGCAAGGAGAAGGCTGGCTACTGGGGCAAGGACGGGCGGTTTGAGATTGAGCGGCGGGTACAAGAAGAGGACGAAGGACTCAACGGCGGTGGTGACATAGCTGGTGGACCAACATTTGAACAGCTCAGACAAGCTGGACAGAGCGGTGCCTGAAAAGGGTGGGGAGACAGTATATTGATTTTCACTCCAGCGTACAGTTGGCAGGCTTTTTGCTCATGTGTCTTAGACTGATGCATCCGAGTTCCGCGAGCGAGAGAAATAAGCAGGACACGAAAAGCCATGACCTTTGCGAATTCTAGTTTTCATTTCTCCATGGTTCCAAAACCCTCCCAGTCCTCGGGATTGAAAGACATGGCCGACGCAGTGGTATCGCACCGTTATACTTGGAACAAACTAGATCACTAAATAAAATGAATATGTTTGTAAATTCGGGTTATGATATGCGTACAAAGGAGATATATAGGACCGTTAGTTCTTGGGCGGCGACTGGATCTGGCTCTTGCCCTTGTAGCCCTCCGAGGCGATACCGGTAAACGGATCCGCCTTCTGCTCTATCAGCTTCTCATTGGCGGCTTCCTGCCACTCGCGGTTCATGGTGTGCGGTGCTGGGCGGGCGAACAGGCGCAGAGCAGCAAAGAGCACCAGAGATGCGCCGACGCCGATGGCGGTGTACAGGGCGACCTTCTTGCCCTCACCCGGTGGCGGCAAAGAGCGCGGGCCATGGGGTCCGAAGGCGATCCAGTAAGCTATGGGTACGGGAAGAAGTGAAGTTAGTCAGACGTTCGATATGCCTGAAAAAAAAACCGCGTCCGGCAACACCGGTCGAGCGTCCGGCATCTCCCTTTCCAACCGACCGACGCGGGCACAACACCACACCGACAAACCACGAGCCACAGTGAACTTTCGGCATAAGCCGAAAAGTCTCAGAAGCTTCTTCTGATGCTAGCTGATGTCGTGCTTTCCTCTATGGTTTGCCGGTTGCCGACACACGCCAGGATACACAGTTTCGCAAGCAACATCGGTATGGGATTAGATAAAACTCACCGGCCTTCTTCTCCTGCACCGTCAATTCCTTCCAGCTACCCTTCATGCGGTCGCGCAGAGCCATCCAGAGGTCGGCCTGTTCCTGCAGCGGCAGGCCCTCCCACCGCTTCTCGATGTTGGCCAGAGTCGGGTTCGAGATGGCGTGCGTGGAGGCGGCACGATAGGCCACCGAGGCCATCAGCGGCTGTTGCACGGTGCGCTGTGCCAGCATGGCACCGCGCAGGAGGGTCGTCGTCATCGGCCGGACGGGGAGCATTGCGAGATGAGGCGGTCGAAGGGTAAGGAGTATCTCAAGAAAAGCGGTTTTTCGGCTGCGACAACCTTTCAGATAAAGCACGAAAGACAAAAGAAAAAAGAGGCGCAAAGTATGTCGGTGAATAAGCGGAGATGGGAGACGAACTCGATTGACAGACTGGCGCAAAGGGAAAGTGTAGCGTTGGCAAACAGCAAGTCTAGGCGATCCAAGAGGGTCGGGTGGAAGAGGAAGAAAGTGAAAAGCGAATTTCTTGTTGCTTTCAGTCGGGATCGTATGACAGAAAACTGCCTAGAGACCCACTAAAGTCCCGAGGAAGCTTGCTGGACGAAAGAAATCGCTCGCGATTACCCACCACTTGTCGCAAGGAACCATTTTAAGTGACTCAGCAAACGAACAGCAGCAAACCAAAACAAAACAGCATTGCTGCGAGACAAGTTGGAGGCAATAGTGGTGCGAAACTCCCATCTCAATTCTTTTGCATCAGCCCGAAATCAATAAACAAGACAAACGTAGAATAATTGATCATATGTCTTCAACAGCCGTATTATTTTGTAGACAAGTGTGCCTTCCATCTAGCCGCACAAAATAGTTCGGGATGCAGTAGTTTCCAATTCGCCAATCAGAGGCCGCGAAGCTCAGCTGGCCCTGGGATGCGGTACTACTTCCAGTGTGACCGCGGCCGGTGGGTTATGCTGCCTTTGGAGTGTCTCGTCGGCTCGCCTACGGTTTATCCGTACTCCCAGGCGGTGGTGCTATGCCGTCTGCCTTTGGCTGCTGTGGAGGATCTGATACCGTGGCATCGGCAGAAGCCGTGCCTCTGTTCAGATTTCTGTTCAGCGGGCAGTCACGTGCCTTTGTCAGATAGCACGCAAGCGAAGCAATATGACAAGAGAAGGGCAGTCTCACGAGTCGTTCGTCAAATAGGGCCGGAAAATGTAGACACCTGCAATTGAAATGGCTAGATTAGCGACTGCCATTCACTAAAAGGTTTCGAGAGCCGTCCCGGGAAAGACAAAAAATCAAGGCTTGATTAGGAAGACAGACCGTTCACAACGCCTGCGATGACAGCCAGACCAATAGGAACCACGCGCTGTGAGAACATATTGCTGCCGAGTGCGAAGGGCGACAGAAGGTTGTTGCAGAGTGATGAAGAAAGAAGTTCCAATGTGCTTTGGGCTGTGGTTGATACCAGGTATATTTCGTGGAGTGGCAAAACAGCGGGGTCTATTGGCACCACAGCTGTTAAAAATGCCAGACGCGTCTGCTAACGACGCCTGTTACACGGACGCGTCCCGCCAGCAATAAACTGTACCTAGCATTTTACGGGGTATTCCAACTCGACCTGGGTAAAAACGACGTCAAGTTTTCAAACAAATAAACGACAACGGCGAAGATGCACAGCGCTTTGTGACTCGGCTCCCAGATTCGCCACGGGAGGTCATCGACGCAAGACATGATGCGAACGACTGCTCCTCTTTAATGCAGCGCCGGGTCCAATGGGAAGAAACTGGCAGCTTCTGGGCGAGGTCCCGGACTCCGACGATGAGGCACTCGAAGGCCAGCAGTCGCCGGACGGCGGACAAGACGAGGAGAATATCACTGCTTATCGAAGGGCCGACTGGGAGGAGCCACGAAACACCCGAAATCTCGAGCCCAATGCACTGCTCTCGCCCAGCGGCAAAGGTTCATTTTCGACATCTCACGACGTTGGCCAGCGACCGAACGCACAACCATTCGCCTCGCGGCCTCCTCCTGACGACCCAGAAGACGAGATAGATCTTGTATCTGACGGCCAGGAGGTGGAGCAAGGACACGAACCTGCGCTGCAGATATCCATCGCCGATGAACCAGCTGCTCCGGACGGCGCCATTCAGGACGAAGTTTTCGATGGGAACTGGGATACTGACGGGAGCTTGGCCGGTGACAGGGAAGCCCAGGGAGGTTGTCTGGGGCCACCACATGCACAGTATTCCCAGCACCTACACCGACCACGAACACCAGAACAGACAGGCCAGCTACCCTTGGAGATATTCACACCTGTGCCCGACCCCATCTCCTTATCTCACTTCTCGCCACTATCCTCGCCGCTGACGAGTTTTTCGAGATCTCCCTCTCCATTGTCTGACTTGTCTACTCCACTACCATCTGGCCGCCAGGGCTTGAGCCCTCCTCCGCATATCCCACCACGTCCTCAGTCTCCGCCGACTTTTCGACTGGGCTTTGTGCGGTCTCTGCGTCCGCGAAAACCCATCCAGCAGCATCCGTACCTTTTGGAAAACGCACAGTATGCCCAGGCCATGAAGTCACACGGCGTGAAGCCTGTCCGGACTGCGTTCGGCGGTGGGCCAAGAACACACGTTTTGGAGCAGGACTCGCAAGAAGACCTGGAGTCCCAGGACGACGAGAGCCAATTGCCAACGCGGCACGAGCGGCATGATACAAACTTTGCCGAGAACATGTTGTACGACTTTCCCGATAGCCCAACAGGACAGGCCTCAGCCGCAACTCGATCTCCTTCACCTGAGATTGAAACGCCGGCGCGCCGACACCGCTTGCTACCGCCAAGCAGCCAAGACGAGGTAGAAAACAGCACAGACAATACGAGTCCGCCCGAGAACTATGATCCGCGAACTGCTCGCCCACCCAATGTTGAGCAGTCCCACCAACGTCACTATAAGGTGTCCAAGCGTCGCGCCTCTCCGAAGGCACTATCGGCGGCGAAACGTGCCAGAATTCTAGGCGGTGCTTTGGAGATGCGAGATCATCGGCCAAAATGGATACCCCCTGTCGACGTCGATTCCTCACCCGACTCGCTTCCACGCTCACCAGCGTGGAGACATGCCTCGTCAAGTCCTCCTTCGCCGACATACACAGCTACTTTGCCACGACGTGAGATCGTCACTATCGTGGATGAGGAGAGTGAGACCGAGAACGACGCGATAAGCAGTACCGTCGAACAACCTACGTTGGGGAGCGGAGACGTGGGTGATGAGAACCAAATTGACTCGGAGTTGTTGCGCGAAACAAGCAAGAGGATCAAGGGTGTCCTACCAGCATCTTGGCTCCGCCTTGACCAACAGAAGGCTAATCGCCTAAACACAGACAGGCTTGCAGCAACGCAGCGGCGACTTGGTCAAAAGAATGACGTGCTTCCAAGAAAAGGCGTGGCACTGCCGCGACAACATCATGCCTACAGCTCTCTACCCGCGACCATTCCTTTGTTTGACATATCAGATGACGAGGATGGCAATGCTTATGACAGCACAGCCAAGAACACAAATTCCCGATCAGCAAGAGCCTCGAGCATTGCGCCTTGGCCAGAAAGCCCAGCAGAGGAGGTCATCCCCGTGGTCGAACTGGTGGACGATGAAGACCTAGGATCTGTAATGGAGGCTGAAATCTTTGACCGCATGGAACCTGGGGCCAAACGTCGGAGGCCATCCACTATTGGCGGCCCCGAGGCAAGGAAACGAAGAACGCAGCAACCAAGGATAACCGATATGTTTGGCCGATCCGACTCCTCGCCAGCGACGGGTGAACTTCGGGCTCCAAGAAAAGTGCCATCATCGAAGCGTACAAGACTCGGCAAGGCACGCAGTCGACGAGTAGCGAGTCGCCCCTTGACACCTCCACTGCTAAGCATCACTGATGTCGCCGAAACAGCAGCTCCGAACTTCATCCGCATTGCTGCACGCACTGCTCGATCACGACCCAGACAAGGAAAGACAAGTCCGTCACGAAAAATGATCAATTTGGGAAGCAGAACCGACAATGTCGACGCACTGTCTGTGCTCCATGACTGGAGAGAAGGGAGAATCAAACCTCGGGTTCCAAACCCACAGAAAAGATCACATCAGCTCTCCGGGCATCCGCCTCCGCTACAGGAGATATCGCCGAATCAAAGGCAACGGCCAAGGTGCGTGCCCAAAGGTGCCTCGCTCACAGACTGCATTGCACCTAGTGCTGTCATGCTAACAAGTGCAAGCCGTAAAAGCCTCAACAAGGCCACCCTTGTCCGGCACCACTCGACGCTCAAGCTCAACAGAACTTGCGACGTTATGTTACGTCCGGCACAGCTGGAAACCACTGTAACGAGCAGAAGGGACGCCGCAGGATTCATTGCGAAGAAAAAGATGCTGGACCAAATGTATCGTCGAGGGAGAAAAGAAAGCCGTCTTCTCCCAAGCACTCGACTGGAACGGTTCATTGATGAGCAAGCCTCCGTCTTTGATCCTGTTGACGACCGCGTTGAAGACCACGCGTTGGAACTGGGACTTGCGGAACCTCTTGGACTGGCGCAAGAAGCACAGCCTGTGCCCCGACATGGACATGACGCCACGACTCCGAGACGTGATCACCAAGATCGGTCTAGATTCCGCAAGCAGTACATCCCAAAGCCCGTCGATACAACAGCACCACGTTTTGCTCACGCGCTAGATCCACTGCCGTCGCGTGTCGAGTCCCTTTCTATAAATCATGCGACCGAGACTGTCAACGCCGAACCAGGCAAGCTTCGAGGATTGGGCCCGTTTGGCTCTTGCTATTCACAACACTTCGACATTTTCCCACTCGATCGTGGTGCTTTCTTCCATCAAAGCACGATTCTGGGTAGCGGCCGTCTCAGTGAGGCTCTCGGCAAGTCTCCAGATGGCAATCCGCAAGTTCAGCGCGCTGCTGCCTCAACACCAACTTTCCAGCTGGACGATCGGACGCTCAGCTGGACCACCTGGAATGACGTTGTATCTTCCGAGTATGGTATTGTTATGGACTGGCTTGCAGACACACTCTTCTCGCCAAACATAATGCCAGCAGCCGCCGGGCCGAGAGTGCATGCACTGGTCAACTTTCTTGTGGATTTCATCCAGTCGACGATTGCTGCGCCATCAGCTTCCTCGGACGTGCGAGTAGCCTTTACTCGGCGTAATCTTGAAGTCATCAAAAGCTTTATTGGAAATTTCGACCAGGGCAGTCTTCAGCAAAGCGCACACGTCGTCGATATAGCTAGCTATAGCCATCAGGCAGCACTGTCAGGCATACTGGTTGTCATGGCATGGCTCATGCACATCTGCCGAGAAACGTCTGAATGCATGGTGTACTCTTTTCAAGTTCAAGACATGCTAGGTCAGGTCGCTCACGTCACGGCCCGAACCCTGGCGAAGCATGGCTTCGGCGATATTCGACTTCTGTACAGCGATCTACAACGGCCACAGTTCCGCGATCGTGGGATTCGCAGGGACATGCAAGTGTTGTGCTCTTGGGTCGTTTTGATGCAAGTCCTGCAGCACGCACGGATCTCGCGCTCAGAGTTCTGGGATGTGGCTTACTCCGCCATGCTCGCTGGCAAGAAGACAAATACTTGCACAAACGCTGCCGAGATGGAGCTTCTATGGGAGAACATTTTTACGCTCCTGCCACTTACTGAATTCGACAGCTCTGGTTTTCTTCAGTCAGGATCGAGGCAAATACTACCTCTCGACGGGTGGGAGTTGCCAAAGCAGCTTTTGGATCGCGTCTTTCAGCTTTACAAATCGAATCCACACCAGTCACCGAGCTTCAATGCATACTGCAGGGCAATTGTTGGACGCTGCCATTATCTAGTCAAAGAATGGGGCTGGCGGAACTGCAAAAGCATCGTCGGCACGGTATTCGACTTTTACGGATCACAAGAGTTTGCCCACTTGCGAAACGAAGAGGTCTATAGGTCTCCACGCTTCCTGGAGGAACTTGCAGGCTCCCCGTCGCTCGCCATCGACCCAGAGGATAAATGCTTCCACATCTACATCAAGATGTTGGGACTCGTTACTCTGAAGCTTCGGAATCTCGGCTTGACCAAGGACATGACCAATTTGGTATCCAGAATCCTGCCCAACCACAACAGACAGTACCTCAAGGAGAAAGATGTTCACCAGCGGGATCTTGCGGCTCTACGAAATCATCACGACCTGCTATGTACCTTGTTCTGGGCGTCATCCCCGGAAGTTCGCCCTTCGGTTCACCAGATTGAGAACCTAGTTGTTCCCGCCAACTCGCACAAAGAGGCCTGCCTTATCAACATTCGAGCATGGAACCAGCTTGCGCGATTTGTGATTGCCTCCGACGAAGGTTACGGCGTCTTCAAAGGATTCCAGTCTTGGATGAGGAATATTTTCCAGCAAATGCTGGAGCAATACCTATCTGCGGAGCAGGATATGCACAGGCAGTTTCAAAATCTAACGACGAGTATGATGCAAGGCATCGGTCCCGATATGCTCAAAGAAATGGCTGCTGCCAACCAAGCCGCTGCGATAGATGTGTTGCAGGCCTGTGCTGCGTCGTCTCTCGACGTTTTGAAGCATGCAAAGTCCCTCAGCGTGGCGACATACTGCCTCAACGTGGACCAGCTGGAAGCCATCTTCACAAAAATAGACCTGGCATCTCCCAAAACCAACTGGAACATTGTATGGACGGCACTCGACGTTGTCGATCACTACATGGACCGGGTCGAGAAGGCTATGGATGAACAGTACTCCAGCTTTCCAGACGCAATCGATCCTGACGCGGCAGATGAAGCGGTTCTCCTGCTCGACAACAAGCTGGCCAAGGTCTTCTTCCGACTCACGAACACGACCACATACATCTCTTGGGAGTCCATGGCACAGCGACCGTCGCTGATTCTTCGCAAGGCGTGCACGGAGAGAAGCGTGGTTCTCGCAGCCAGGCTTGCGTGCAGATTTATTCATTCGGGGGTGTACAGCCTTTCAAGGTTCTTCGGGACTGGAGACTACTGCATCTTCGAACGCCTGCCACACTCGCCTGGTCTCTTACAGCGCAGGTATCTTCCGCTCTTTGTGTCTGCAGTGATCCGAAGCAACGTGTTCGATTTCAAAGATCTCGGCACAAGCCTATTGGAGCTCTGGCTGCTGGCTATTGTCAAGCCGCAGCAGTTTCTGGCTTATGAAATTCAGCTGGCCGAAGTTATGCAGCAGCACGACCTCCCGTATCTAAGGCGAGTGGCTGTGCCGACGAACGGGCAAGCACCGAACTACGATATCTGCCGTGACTTTTTTGCTTGTGCCATGACATCCATGCGGCAGCAGCTTCACGATGCCGACAGTACTCATCGACGACAGCACCTGCGAACAGATTTTGCGCGTGCGCTGAAGCTCGTTATGCAGCAAATAAAGGAAGACCTCAAATATACCCGAGCCGATCAGACGGAGCATGACAGATACACTGTCTTTGTGCGAAGCATTGTGGCCTTGATCCGGTCGCACGGTGGCGACATTTGCACCCTCGACAGCTTCTTCTATGACCAAAGCCTGGAATACTCACCATCACCGGAGGATCCTCAGCTGCGCACTGCCAGCATTGTGGCCTATGGACTACGTCTCGGCGAGGGCGAGACTACAGCGAGTCCGCAATTTTTCCACTACCTGCACAACAACTTCAACATTGCCTTTGCAAACGACGAACTCGAACAAGAATGCAAGATCCTGGAGCGCAGCATGGAAAACAACAGCGTCTTTGGGTTCATGCTGGATCGCATGCTGCCGGCGATTCTTCGTGCGACGGGTGAAGCCGAAGCAGCGTGGCCGCTGCTGCATGTGTACTGCGGTGCCGTGGAGCAGTATGTGACGCGGTCGTGCGCGCTCAAGGAGATTGGCGATGAGAACCTTATGGGTGGCATGGTCGGGCTGCTGGAGGACATTCTGGCGTGGCTGCAATGGGCAGCAGCGAGCACGGCGACCAGTAGCAGCCGGTCCAGCGGTGCTGTCACCAACTCGGGCGATATGGTTTCCTGTGTTCGGGTGCACACGATGGCCCAATTAGCGGCGCTGGCCAATGTGCTGCAGCCGTTTTTGATGACGTGTCTGTGCTTGTCTTGTCCTCCAGCGACACGCACAAGGCTGGAGGGGGCGATTGCAGGATTTTGTGCCTTTGCCAGGTCGGCAGTGGGAGACATTGATCAGCCCAGAAAGCGGACAAGGCATGTTGCTGCGCAAGTCGACGACGAGCAATCAGGGACACGTGGACTCGAGGCGCACCCGGCGGTGTTCCATAGGGATGGAGGAGACGCAGCACGGTCTTTCTCTGGACTGCAGCGCGTGGGGGAACGCAGTAGGCCAGGGGGTACTGCTCAGGTCGACCTGTTCGGCAGGAAGATCGTGCAGCACGTGCGGAACAACTGGGTTATGGGCGACAGGTATATCTCGGCGCGCACGGCATGCGCACGGCCGGGCGCATTGGGCGCAGACGGCACGGCCGCAGCAAACAAGGCCGGCAGCGGGGTGCCATTTGGGCCGTGGACCATGGAAGAGCTGCTCGACGAGCTGAAGCGGCAGCTCCGTCTCTGGAACTTGAAGCCGCCTCAAGCATATGGAAAAGCCACCCGGGCGCGGCGTTTGTTTCCGGGGAGGCTTCGGGAGACTTGGTAGCTTGCAGTCCGTTAGGGTATGGAACTGAATATATCGTGGTTTCGTTGCCAGCGGTTCTGGGTCGTTGACTACCCCATCAGCACCAACCCCAGCTGGAGCCTTGCAGCTGATTTTTTCTACTTTTTTCACAGCAATTTCGGCCTTCTTTGAGCTGTGTCGAGCCCGGTTCTGTGAAATACTGCCCCCCTACGAGTCAACCCCGCGACTTAGCCGGCGCCATCGAATCACTGGCTCTCCCGCACACCGTCTCTTGTACCCCATTGTCCTCGCATTCTCCTCCTCGCCAGCCTCTCCTGGTGTGCCATGTGGCTCCACACAATGGGCCCCAGGCCGTGTCACTGATACGTTCCCCGGTGTCGTGTGTTGTGTCTGTACTTCTGTCTCCTGCGCCGCCCTCGGCTCTACTACGTCAGGGATGTGCTTGCCGTTGCTCTTCTCAAGGACAGATGCGCAGGCTTTTCAAAATGTATACGGAGCGCGTACGACGTGTAAATCAAAGGCATGCGCTGCCGTCGTGCCTGTGTCCACCCTCTCGCCGAGACACATGTAGAGGCTTGCAAGAGAGACGACACGTCGATGTGGGGAGCGATGTTTTTTTCTTGGATTGAGAAACGGGAGGAAAAAGGGTCCTCGGTCCAATCGCTCGGATGTAAATCAACCGCTCGCCCCAGCAATTGTTGGGCAACACACACCGCTGTTCCAGTAGCTAGCTGCATGCTCATCTTTTGTTGACACTACAGTGCCTGCCTGGGCTGGACAAATGAAGCAGCAAATGCGCAGTCAATATCAGCAGTGGGCTCTGGTCCTGGCCTATCCCATCTCCGTTTCCGACACTTTATTTTGTTTCTAGTTTCCCAGAAATAGTCACTTCTAGCCTTCCGATTTGCTGTCATCGTGCCTCCTTCCCTTGTCTCATTGGCGCCGGCCATGGTTTGTGCTGTCCCGACCGCTAAACCGGCCGCTAGAATCACGTGATAGCGCTGCCGTCGTCGGCGGCAGCGCAAAAAAAGGCTCAAAGCCCGGCCGTCTGTCTCCTCTTCTCGCACACGCGCACAACCAGCCACTCCTCACATCGACGAAAAACCCACTTTCCACTTCTTTCCGGTTCGTCTTCGATTTTTTCTCCTGCTGCATCTCCAACGATGTTGAGCTGTCGGTGTTGTATTTTCTTTTGATTTGATCTTCCTTCTTCCTTTGCGCCGCTTCTCCCTCGGCTCTGGGAAGGCGCATCTGACGATCCGACTTTTTTCATCTAATAACTTATCCCCAGTTTCTTTCCCTTTTTGGGCAGCCTTCCTAGTGCTGGTGCGCGTGACTCTCCGCAGATTGGGCAACATCCTGGCACCTCCACCGTTCTTTCCTTTTCTTTTCTTCTAGTCTTTTTAGCGATTCCCATTGCTTCCCGGTCTTTCTATGAGATCACTTGTCTATTTCAATCTCACCGCTTCACTTCTCATCCTCAATTGCAGCCACAACCTTCTCACAACCCAAACTGTCCCACCCCCTCAGGCCCCCTTCCAGCCTCCTCTCCCCCCTTGTCGCACCAAATCAAATGGAGGCTCGCTGAGATTCTGCGAACTTCCTCGGCGGCTTTTGGTTCATATTTCACCTTTTTTGCTCGTCCTATCTGTCCTTTTGTTTCATTTTTCCCTTTCTTTTCCCTGTCTGGGGAGGTGTGCCTTTCATAGAACGTTTTTTGTTTTGCCCCGGATTCTCCACCGCATCTTAGCCCAGCTTTCTCCCCTGCCGGCCCATTGCATTCTCGGCACGTCGGGGCCAGTCTCCGCTCATTTATCTACCAACTTACATCCTGGTTGCTCTTCGTCTTATCCCAGCCCCCTCGGGGGGTTGTCTTCCCCCCTCGGCTGGCTCCGGACTTCCCGAACTTGTTAAATGGACAACAAACGGCCTCGGGACGCTGATCACGAGGCCGGCCGGACCTCCGAGAAACGCGCGCGCCTAGACGGGGCTACCGTTTTCACCGGCTCCAATGTCATGCAAGCGGTCGCCCATGAGGCTCTAGCTATGTCAAATGGGACCGGCTTCGTGCCCGTCAATGTGACGAGCTCACCACGCCGATCCGCGCCGGACAGCCACCGAACTGACGCTGGAACTATCGGCGCCGGCAACAATCATGCCAACGACGACAGCAGGAACAGCCAGACCGCAGACCAGATCACCACTGTAAACGGACATGGAATCAGCAAGTCCGGCAGCATCGGCGCCGGTCCTACAGCCGGATTTTACGCTCCGCTGGAAACAATGAGCGACATTACCCATCAGTTTAAAAATGCCGTCCAGAATGGCTGGGAGCGCAGGTCACCGACCTACTCTGCTGTCGATGTTCTACTGATCTACTGGCACGACGACAGTAGCGACGTGAAGGACGCCGTTGCGCTGCTCGACTCAGTCTTTCGTACGTCGTATCGCTTTGCTACGGAAGTCTACGCCATTTCGTCTGCCGACTCCCGCGATGAGTTGTATGACAAGGCCAAGATATTTTTCACCCGCAACAGTTCACCGGAACGCCTTGCTATCCTCTACTATGCCGGGCAGAGTGTGTCTGACCAGGCCGTTAGCGAGGCCCCAGTCTGGACACCGTACGTATTCCCTTCTCTCCGTCTATGGCTGTGTCTCCTTTCTCAATGTTGCCGGTACATTTGATTGTTCTACCCAAGCTAACGCCAGTTGACTCTTCTTCTGTGTCTAGACGACGACAAAAATCCGGGACAATCATTGACTCGCGGCCTATCCAAGTCGCATTCGAGGAAGCCGGCTCGGATGTCTTGATACTTTTGGACCACTGCGATGCGTACCAGTACCACTACCCACTGACTAAGACCGGCCACGAGGCCTCGTCCCGCACCGTCGTCGTCGAGGTTGTTGATGCTCCTTTTGCTGAGCCCGACGAAAGCCAAACCAGCTTCACCAAAGCCCTGGCTGATGAGCTAGTGGCCGCGGCTTACGTCGGCCCTCTTTCTGTCGAGGCTTTGCACACCCAGGTAGTCATGCGTATGGCAATCAGCAGACCGCGCGGACATGAGCTTCCCCTCAAGGAGCCACTAGTCAAGTTCTCTGCCGACCAACCGCACCTGCCAAAACACTACCAGCTCTTCCAGCACCGGAGTATTGTCCTATCACCCATACCCGACGAGCCGCAGGTTGTGATCTGCATCCGTGTTCTGAAGGGCAGCTTTGATATCAATCATTGGGCAAAGTGGATTTACAACGCCGCTCCAAGGGCACGGAATGCGGTTCAGATTGAAGGCTTATACTCGGGGTTCTCGACCATGATTGTGCTGCGTGTCCCAGTTGCCGAATGGGCCTCTTTCCCTGACTCTCCTTCCGGTTCTATTGTCGGCTACACAACCATTGGCGACATTGCCCCCGATTTACTGGGGAAAATTGACGAGACCCTGTCGTCCAAGTTGTGGGATAGTGCATCTGACCCAACTGTCGATTCTCACCCTACCGGGCCATCGTCCATGTCAGCCGAAGCCGCAGCCGCCGGAGCCTCGGATCTGTCACCGGACGCTGCGGCACCGGCCACAGGAGATGGCGGTGATGCGCTCGGCGGACAACTCGGTCAAAAGAAGATGCGGAAAGCCCTACCGACGGAAAGAAAACTCTTGCCTTCAGGTGCGAAATCACCACAGACTACGGCCCGAAGACGAGATCTCCCCGTGAACCAAGCGGAGCGGACAGTCTACCGGCCACCACAGCAACTGAACCAGCAGCAGGTGATCTCTTTTCGATCGGCAGAGAGCGACTTCCGCGACAGAAGCACCTTGCTAGCAGCCGCTGCGCAAAAGCCGTTTAAGATTTCCATCAAGCTCGCCGGCCAGACGTACTTGTGCAAGGATTGTAAGGCCGGATTCAAGGATACGGACGCACTTCAAAATCATGTGCGAAAAGCACATACCCGGCCCTTTCACTGTGTCTTCAACTGGGCCGGTTGCGAGTCGACATTTGCAAGCAAGAATGAATGGAAGCGCCATGTGATGAGCCAACATATTCTTCTGCAGTATTGGGCCTGTCAGGTCGACGCATGCAGCAAGATTGCCAACCCGGCCCCCAACGCTGCACACAGCGATTTCTCCCTTCCTAACGGCGCTATTTTCAACCGCAAAGACCTTTACACCCAGCACCTACGCCGGATGCATACGCCTCCCCATGTTAAAAAACTGCTCAAGCAGGCCAAACTGGCGGTCAAGACGCCGAATCACCCAGCCATTACTGACTTCGAGAACCGGCTTAAGGAGCTGCAGAAGGATGGGCTGAAGTCGCGCTGCCATCTGCCGGCCTACTTGCTCTGCCCAGCTCAAGAATGCGATGCAGAGTTCCATGGCGGCAACGCATGGGATGATCGTATGGAGCATGTGGCACGACATTTGGAGTCGGCGGCGGTGGGGCGAGAGCCACCGGTCATATTCGGCGGCAAGTCCGACAGCACGTTGACGAACTGGGCCACGCGGCCTGAAGTTGGCATTGCGAAGCGGGTTGGTCCAAATGCCTGGCACCTGGACAACCCGCTTCGGCCAGAAATCTCTGAGTGGGTAGGCGCAGACAATGACGGAGCCGAGCCTCGGCACAAAAGCCCGGCGAGAGAGGATGAGAAGGTAGAGCAAGACCGGCTCTTGCAGCAGGTCACAGAGGAGCAGCCAGGACAGCAAGACAGTCTTTCGGATGATAGCGCCAGCAGCAGAGAACGATCGAGGTCTGTGGTTGAGGCGGCTGATCTGGCGAGTCAACATCGCATACCTAGTCCGAACAGCGACCATGGGCCCGATGCCGAGAACGAGGGTGCGCCTGCGGAACCGGGAACCGTCGAGAGTCGTGACGGCAAATGTGCTGAGATGAAAATCGACTCCAGCAATAACAACAGTGCAGTAATCATCGCTCCCGCTTTGGATGATGTCGAGATGGAAGACTTTGACGAAAAATAAAAATGACATGACCGGAAAACGAAAAGAACACTTCACGAGGGCAACCGATCACGATGAAACGCCACGTACCCCCCAAAATATAGCATGCAGATGGGGGAACGGATGAAAAGAGGGATGAGCAGCTTCATGAGTTCTACAGAATTGTTGTGGCGGTATTAGCGTTTGTTTCGGGAGGACATTTTTGATTACGTTCTTTTCCAGACACGATTTGACTAGCAATGGTCGTTTGACTGGTAGCTTGGATGCTTTTCATTCAACTTTTGAGTACCTATATCGTTTTTGAATAAGATTGTTTCTGAGATCCCTCCCTTCTTGGGTGAAGGGAGCTTGCCTAGAGTTCCACATTTACTGATGCGCGCAGAAAGTGCGTAAGGGGCCGCCGACTACGCGGGCTGGCGCACGCGAGCTTCCTCGGTCAGGACGCCGCCAGAAACGACCTCGAAGCCCATGCCTCGCCGCCGCTTGCGTCGCCGCTTGCTGTTGTTTTCGCCGTACCGCTCGTCGAAGCGCCGGATCGCTTGCAGCGACGACATGTCCTCGCTGATGCTGGCGCCAATCTCCTGGAGCGCTCGCTCAAAGTGGCGGCCCGTCAACACGCGCCGCGCGGGGAACACAAACGGCGCGGTGCCAGTGTGTGCTTCTTGTGCGCGCACCTCCTCGCGAACGGCGTCCATGGCCGCCGCCACGCACAGGTTCTTCAGGTCCGAGCCCGAATATAGTTCCGTGTCGGCTGCTAACTGGTCCAGCGATACAGTCTCCGAGTCCAGGAGCTCGTCCCGCAGCATCACACGCAGGATGGCCAGTCGCGCGTCGCGCAGCGGTAGATCCACCAAGATGCGCCGAGGCAGGCGCCGCAGAATGGCCTCGTCCAAGTCAAAAGGCCGGTTCGTGGCCACCATGATGAACGCCTTCATGTCTGACGTGAGGCCGTCCCACTCGCGCAAGAACTGATTGATGGTTTCCCGGTGGCCACCGCGTCCAGGTCTTGTTTGCCGTGCACCTAGTAGCGCGTCGGCCTCGTCCAGGAAGATGACGATGGGCGCGAGCTTGCGTGCAAGCGAGAACAGCGCCTGCACGTTCTTTTCACTGTTGCCGACCCACATGTCGTTGATGCTGGCGGCGCTGATCTCGAGCATGTTGGCGCCGCTTTGCTTGGCAACGGCCTTGGCCATGAGCGTCTTGCCGGTGCCGGGCGGCCCGTACAGCAGACAGCCCGGAATGCGCTCTGCGGCCAGCACACCGTACAGAAAAGCCTCGGGTCGGATCAGCGACAGTGAAGTCAGCGCTTTGAGCGAATCTTTGACCTCTTCAGGGCACACAATGTCATTGAAAGTAGTGCGGATGTCGTTTGCGTCGATCAGGTCCGACAGAAACTTCTTCTCGTACTCGTTGTAGTCGTCGGGATTCACCTTCTTGAGGACGCCACCGACACGGACCTCGGGCGACGACGCGGCGTCTCCGTCAGCTGCGCGATTCACTGTCAGGGGTGAGTAGTAGGGTTCCTGTGCGCCGGCGGTCTCCTTCCATAGCTGGTCTTGATCCTGCATAGATCGCAGAGCCTGGACAAAAGCGTGCTCGTCAACTGTGTATTTCACTAACGACGACGGGGGAGAAGACGAGGCGGAAGAGTGAGAAAATGATGAGATAGGGTGAGAAAAGGACAGTGTTGTTGACAGTGGTGAGTCGGGGGATCCGCTACTGCCTAGCAAATGCGTGGCGAAGCGGTAGACCCAATGGATATCATAGACGGTCGCGCCGAGGGTGTGCCTGAGATCCGGTGAGGACAGGAGAGGTGACTTCGCACTGTCGCTGTCACGCCACGAAAGGCCGCCACTGCTCAATGGCTCTGCAGTCAGCGCCGAGATCATGGCACGGATATTGCTCAGGTTTGCGTTGATTGTGTCCACGGTCTCAAGGGCGCGCGTCGCCGAATTCTCGGCCACGCGACAGGGGATGATGTGGCAATCTTCTTGGCGCAGTTCTTCGGCCTTCTCTAGCAGCGCCGGCGTGCTGGTCATGTCGGCCGATGTTGATCCCACCAGCACGATCTTCCGGCCCTTTTGCCACAGTCGGTCGACGATACTGCGTAGTTTGCCCAGCACCTGCGCGCCCTCCGCAGTGGAACTCAGCTCGAGAAAGTGGTGCATGTGGAGGATCAGCTTCTGCGGTTCCGTTGACGGTGTCGTTGACGCAGCCCCGTCGGCGGTCCGGATCATGGCCTCGAGGACATTGTTGATCTTCAGGTCGTCCCAGCGGTCGTCTGATTCGGAACCGTACGCCTTCGACAGGCGTGACGAAAGGCCCGACGACCTCATGATGGCGACTGGGAGCCGCGACAGTGTCAGCGATATGTCGGAGTCGTCGTCGTCCTTGTTCGGATAACGCAGTGCTATCTGGCCGTTCTTGTGGGCCGCAGCATAACCCAACAGCGATATGTTGCCGCGGGCCCAGTACGCCGTCTGGCCTAGGTAGGGGCCAACAATGTCGGCTATGCTACCAGCGTCGAGATGCACAACGTGGGCGGAAAGCGCTCGCGCCACGTCGTCGACCAGGTGAACGGCCTTACTGCGGCCCTTGTAGTTCATGATGGTCAGGACTGACACGGGCCTCTTCACGTCTTTGGCCGGTTTGGCCGGCGATACGGCACGCAACTCGGTGGCTATAGTTGAGTACAGCTCCCGAGAAGCGAGCCGCTCGCCAATGTCCGTACTGGCAGAAACGCCCTGGGCAACGGCCTCATCAGCAGCTCTTGAGAGGGTGGCAAATGAGCCATGTTCCATGGTCTCGCGGATAGCGTTCTGCGTCGCTTGCTGGAAAGGAAGCAGGTGCAGTGGCATCTCATTTCCGGGAGCCAGCAATCGCGCCAGCTCCGGCGACACAGTTGGCTCTGCCGTTTGGTCGCCTGAGAGCCCGCTGTATGCAAGCGTTGCTGTCAAGTATGATGCAGCTAGAGCCACAGCGGCACCACGCCGTACAACCGGTTCGACGAGCCCGCTTTCCAGACGTGTCGTCGCCTGCGCTACCTTTTGCGCATCCCACGAAGCGCCATCGAGCCAGGCTTCAAAGAACTGGCATGTGGACTCGTGGTTCTGCAGGGAGAGTGGTGCTAGGTGGTCGAGGGATTCTGGTGCGTTTGCCGCCGTCACCGCCGCCGTTGCTGTGACAAAAGTCGACTTGGGAAACATGAGAGCGCTCGCCGCTGCCAGGTCGCCGCTCAGGCTCGACGGAAAGGCTGATGGTTCTGAGGAACGGGCGCTGTTCGAGCCGTGCAATCGAACACGATCTTTGAGGAACCAGTCGGGAAGTGTCACGGCCGGCATCCCGTCTTGGCTCCGGTATCGAGAAGATCGTCCGGAGCGGCTGCTGACGCTGGTAAAGGCTTCCCGGAGGCCTTCCGCAGGTGATGCTACAGTCGCGACTGGCACTGGTGCAGCCGGTTCCGGCGCTCCCGAAGGTGATGGTGAGGCAGCCGCATCAACTCCAGGAGAGGTGATCGCGGACGTCGTTTCCGGGCCCCGACCGCCAACATCACCGTCGGCTGTGTTGTCTGGCCTCGGCTCATCGTCGCGCGCGGCGCTGCGGGGATCATTGGCAGGCCGTGTTGGTCGCGCTGGCGAACTGATAAAGCCCCGGACAGCACCGAGGGCGGTGCATCGCTGACGAGGAGTGCGTCGCCAATACTGCTTGGGCGCCGCCGCCACCGACTGCATGGTCCGAGCCCCGACAGTATGCATCCGAAACACGTCCGCGCGGAGGCCCGTCGCATTTGCCTGTGATCAGGGACGGGGACTTGCGTCGTGGTGAGTTCGTGCCTGATGCGCTGCTGGCTGGTGTGGTGGTAGACCACATTTGTGTTGTACTTTGGAAAATCGCATTTTCAGTGGAGGTTGCGTAGCCTGACCAATCAGAACTATGGATTGCCACACTGGCAAGAAAAGCTGCTATATTTCTCGCTCCCGTTCACTTCCTTTATATTCTATCGTACCATACAATTCTTACAGCCAACTTAGGTCTCAGTACTCTGCTTCAGCCCTTCAGCTGCCAGCGCCGCCTTGTAAAGGTTCTGAGCCGTCTCCAAGCTGTTGATCGTCGGGCCCAGCAGCACCCGCACCGCCTTCTTGCCGCCGCCAATCATCGCCGGACGCCATTTCACCCGCCGGCCGGTGCGGTTGAACAGCAGCCGGATTTCTTCCTTCTTTTCCTCGATGACCTTGTTCCGCGCCGCCTCAGCCTCGTCGGCGACGGCATCGATGCGCGCAATAGACCGGGAGAGCGACTCGACGTGATATGCGAGCTCCTGTGCGCGGTCCGGGTCGCCCGACAAAAAGGCGTTCCAGAACTGTTTGAGAAACTCGGTCGTTGTCGCGTTTGTAATGTACGCCTTCTGCGCAATCTCGGCAGGAATACCCATGGGCGCGTGCTCGTCTGAGCTATGGCCGTAGAGCTCGGCACGCCGCTGCGCCACAGCCACCAGCACCTGCTGCTGCGCTGCCTGCCGTGCTGCTCGTGATCCGACGTGGTCTGGTCGCCGTGCGCCGTCTTCATCGCCGTCGCTGTCGCTATCGTTGTCGATGCCAAGTCCAGCGTGCAGGTCAATACCGCCGGCACCATCGCCCTCGAGCGTGTCAATGTCGGCTTGCACGTCGAACAGCACCTCAGACGGCACCTGTGTCTCAAAAATCTCCTTGTCGGCCGAGGACGCTGTGTTCTGGTCGGAGAAAAACCGGCTCTGCTCGCGCACGTTCAGAATGATTCGGCTTGTCTCGACGTCACCGCGAAGATCCCGCAGCGCTAGTTCTTCCCGGACATCTTCGTCCGGCGCCGTGCTCGTGGTCGGGTCCTGATCCGACGGCGCGACAGTCGCCATGATTTTCTCGCTCAAGCTGTTCAGCGTGCGCACGATGGGGATGTTCGACCGCGGTCGCATCTCCACGTCCTTGCGGTTTCCACCCTTGAAGCCGCCCTGATCCTCCTCGTTGGCCTCGAGGTTGATGATGTGGGGTACGTGAGAGGAAAGGATCAAACTTGACGCGATGGTGTCGTCGGTTTCGTCATAGCGGTCAAACAGCGCATCGGCGTGTTCGTTGGCGCTGACGCGCTCGCCGCGCAGCTTTTTTGACAGCCGACTGAGGAAGAACCGTGACCAGAACTGCGCTTCGGAAATGCGAGGCACGTTCTCGTTGTAGATACGCTTCACCAGCGGATGCTGGTTCAGGATCATTTGCACCTGCTCGAGGCTGATATTCAGCTTGAGCTCGCCGTCCACCGTCTTGGGCTTGATGGTGGACAGCACATTGTAGGCGCCCTTTTTCTGGTTGGACTCGATCGCGTGGGCGCGCAGTAGCGATGTGCGAGTCAGCCAGAACTGAGCGTTAAAGGCCGCGTCAGAGATGGACTCAGGCTTGGACTTTTGCGCGTCCATGTACGTTTGATGGAGCGTCTTGTCCTTCTTCATCAGAGACTGCTGCAGCTCAATATCATTTTTCAAATGGTTGTCGTCAAACCAACGGGCAGATGCAGGCTTTCCAGTCACCGTGCTTGCAAAGGACATGGCTGCAGACAGGCCATTCCCGCTGGCTCCCTTAGCACCACCATTTGCTGCAGTGTCGCTCTCATGTCGTGCTGTGCCCGGTTCCGGTGTTGCGATCGGTTTGGGAAGACTGGGATCATTGAGGCGGCTATCGGCAACAATCCTGGAAAGCAGGTCCTTGATGGCATTCGCCTCGCTGCGCGGGTCGGCTGGAGAGTTGAAATGAAATAGGTATGTAGTCGGGTCGCCATCAACGCCGGGAATCTTCTCAAATATCTTGAGCATCACTTTTGCAGCCGTGTCTGGCGTCTGCTGCAGATCTGATCTGGTTTAGTAGAAGAGAGGGTAAAGGGGAAAAGAAGGAACCCATACTCGTGATGTTAGCTGTGGCAAGCGTCACAGCAGAGCCGCCGGCCAGCGGCGTCCAGGTGACGCGCGTGTTATCCTCGGATACGGACAGGATGCCATCCTTCTTCTTGTATGCCGCTCTTCCCTGTGGCGACGCCATTTTGTCTTTGCTCCGCGCGGGCCCCAGACGCGCCTTGTCATTACCGTTCCACCGTCTCAACCGGTAGCTCAACCGCAGCACACACGGTTCCCAGTTGCCATTCGTGTTGGCATACTATTTGGCCTGGATCTTCTTTTCGTGCCCTGGCGTTGCAGATGTCGTGATGTGCGGTCATCAAGATCGAATCCTGTCCCGTCGATGTGGGGCACGGACCGTCGCCTGTTCACGTGAATCGCCGCGCTAGGAAGGTACCTAGGTACCTAGGGTACCTACGGAATACGTCCCGTGGGTGCTGTTGGTTGTCGTGGGTCCACTTTTCTCAGAGCCGGCATTGCCGTCATACTGGGAATGACCGGCATGGACAGGTTGCGGGCATTTCTCCATAACCGTAAAACGTAAGCGTACTCCGTAGAGCTCCCAAGATTTTTTCGGAAGGCTTTCTTCCTCTAGAGAAAGAATCTTGCCAACATCACATCTTCAGCTCCTGTCGATTATTTCCCTCTCTGTTTGCTCCTCATCTGCACAATTGCATGGGTCTCGTCTGAGAGATCATTTCGTGAGTCGCGCGCCTTTTCTGCCGTCTGAGAGCTTGTTTTGCCCCTGTTTTGAATGTTTGACACGTCGTCCCATTGATACGTCGCCGGAAAGTCGTTAATAACTCACCGTCTCTCGCAGCTTTCTTTTGCACCGTTGTCAAGACTTGCACAGTCCACTGCGTCGCGGTGTTTTCATCTTCTAGACCTACAACTGCGATCGTCGCAAGAGAGCTCCTGCTCGCGATAGCACCACCACAGCCATGCTGAGCCGGTCTCTCTGCAAGGCCCGGGGCCTTGCCGTGCCGAGCTTCACCCGTGCCGCGTCATCCTCGTCCAGACGCGTCGCTGCCCTCACCGTTGGCCGCCGTCCCATGGCGCTCATTGCGCAGCAAAAACGACTTGCCAGTGCCACGCACTCGCCGCCGGATCCCAACGACAACTTCCTTTCCGGCAACGCAGCGAACTACATCGACGAGATGTACGTGCAGTGGAAGAACGACCCCAAAAGCGTTCATATCTCGTGGCAGGTGTACTTCAAGAATGTCGAGAGCGGCGAGATGCCCATCTCACAAGCTTTCACACCGCCGCCGTCGCTTGTGCCCAGCTCGTCCGCCGATGTGCATCGTCTGGCCACCGGGTCTGGCGCTGGCTTGGCTGAGGGCTCGAACGTCACGAATCACTTGAAGGTGCAGCTTCTGGTGCGTGCCTACCAAGCCCGCGGCCATCTCAAGGCCAATATCGACCCTCTGGGTATCCGCAACGAGTCCAAGGGCTCTGGAAATGTCAAGCCCAAGGAGCTCAGCCTCGAACACTACCAGTTCACCGAGAAAGACCTGGATAATGAGTACAGCCTTGGACCCGGAATTCTCCCCCGCTTTGCACGCGATGGCCGCGAGAAGATGACGTTGCGCGAGATCATTGCCGCTTGCGAGAAAGTTTACTGTGGCTCGTACGGCGTCGAGTTCATCCATATCCCCGACCGTGAAAAGTGCGACTGGCTGCGCGAGCGCATCGAGGTACCTCAACCCTTCAAATTCTCCATTGACGAAAAGCGCCGCATCCTCGACCGCCTCATCTGGAGCTCCAGCTTCGAGACGTTCCTGTCCACAAAGTATCCCAACGACAAGCGTTTTGGTCTTGAGGGCTGCGAAACGCTGGTCCCTGGCATGAAAGCCCTCATTGACCGGAGCGTTGACTACGGCGTCAAAGATATCGTCATCGGCATGCCGCACCGTGGCCGCCTCAACGTTCTCAGCAATGTCGTGCGTAAGCCAAACGAGTCCATTTTCAGCGAGTTTGCTGGCACAGCACACGCAGAGGACGAAGGCTCCGGTGACGTCAAGTACCACCTGGGCATGAACTTCGAGCGCCCAACGCCGTCGGGCAAGCGCGTGCAGCTGTCGCTAGTAGCCAATCCGTCGCACTTGGAGGCTGAGGACCCTGTGGTATTGGGCAAGACGCGCGCTATCCAGCACTTCAACAACGACGAGAACGTCGGCCATACGGCCATGGCCGTGCTCCTGCATGGTGATGCCGCCTTTGCTGCCCAAGGCGTCGTTTACGAGTGTCTCGGCTTCCACTCGCTGCCGGCCTTCTCGACCGGTGGCACCATCCACCTGGTTGCCAACAACCAGATTGGCTTTACGACAGACCCGCGTTTTGCGCGCTCGACGCCGTACTGTACCGACATCGCCAAGGCTATCGACGCGCCCGTGTTCCACGTGAACGCGGACGACGTTGAAGCCGTCAACTTTGTGTGTCAACTCGCGTCGGACTGGCGCGCCGAGTTCAAGCAAGACGTCATCATCGACCTGGTGTGCTACCGCAAACACGGCCACAACGAAACGGACCAGCCGTCGTTCACGCAACCGTTGATGTACAAGCGTATCAATTCCCACCAACCGCAAATTGATATCTACGTCGACAAGCTGCTCAAGGAGGGCACATTTACCAAGGAGGATGTCGAGGAGCATAAGCAGTGGGTGTGGAACATGCTGGAGGACAGCTTTTCCAAGTCCAAGGAATACCAGCCTACCTCCAAGGAGTGGACCACTTCGGCCTGGAACGGCTTCAAATCGCCCAAGGAGCTGGCAACGGAGATTCTGCCTCACAACCCTACTGGTGTGGACAAGAAGACGCTAGAGCACATTGGCGAGGTGATCGGCACGGCACCCGAGGGTTTCACGCTGCACCGCAATCTGAAGCGCATTCTCGCCGCCCGCACCAAATCGGTTGTGGAAGGCAAGAACATTGACTGGTCGACGGCTGAGGCACTTGCCTTTGGCTCTCTGGTGACGGAAGGCCACCACGTGCGTGTGTCCGGCCAGGATGTGGAACGCGGTACCTTCTCGCAACGTCACTCTGTGTTCCACGACCAAGAGACGGAAGAGACGTACACTCCACTGCAACATATCAGCAAGGACCAGAGCAAGTTTGTCATCTCGAACTCGTCGTTGAGCGAGTTTGGCGCACTTGGCTTCGAGTACGGCTACTCGCTAACATCACCCAATGCGATGGTGATGTGGGAGGCGCAGTTCGGCGACTTTGCCAACAACGCGCAGTGCATCATTGACCAGTTTATTGCGTCGGGTGAGTCGAAGTGGATGCAGCGTACTGGTCTGGTGATGTCGCTGCCTCACGGCTACGACGGCCAGGGCCCCGAGCACTCGTCGGGTCGCCTGGAGCGCTATCTGCAGCTGTGCAACGAGGACCCGCGCGTGTATCCGTCACTCGACAAGCTCGATCGCCAGCATCAAGACTGCAACATGCAAATTGCGTACATGACGACCCCGGCCAATCTGTTTCACATTCTGCGCCGCCAGATGAACCGACAGTTCCGGAAACGTGAGTTTTATTTACCCTCTCCCACTACAGCCATACAAATATTCAATGCTAACAACGCTATCAGCGCTCATCATTTTCTTTTCCAAGTCGCTGCTACGTCATCCGATTGCGCGTTCCAACATTGAGGACTTCACGGGTAACTCGCAGTTCCAGTGGATTATCCCCGATCCGGCGCATGCGGATGGCACGATCAAGGGCAACGACCAAATAAGCCGCGTGATTCTGTGCTCTGGCCAGGTTTATGCAGCGCTGCAAAAATACCGGGCGGAGAACAAGATCGACGATGTGGCAATCACGCGCGTGGAACAGCTGCATCCGTTCCCATGGCAGCAACTGAAGGAGAACCTGGACTCGTACCCTAACGCCAACACGATTGTGTGGGCCCAAGAGGAGCCGCTGAACGCGGGCGCGTGGAGCTTCACGCAGCCGCGCATTGAGACGATGCTGAACCACACCCAGTTCCACGACCACAAGCACGTGATGTACGCGGGTCGCAACCCAAGTGCTTCCGTGGCGACGGGCACCAAGTCAACGCACTCGAAGGAGGAGCAGGACCTGCTGGAGATGGCCTTTACAGTGAAGCAGGACAAGCTGAAAGGCGAGTAGATGTTGTGCCTTTGAATAAAACAAAGGGTAGGAAGGCATGCTAAATTGTCTTGGTGGACTGTATGTACTGTATTCCTCGAGGCTCACATACCTTTCTTTCCCTCCCTTTTGTGTATATTTGCTCTCTTTTGTTGTCCCTCCCTTTTTCAGATCTCTTTTCTTTTGTTCTTTAGCATTTCGTGCTTCTTACATAGATATGCTGTTCCACTGTACAGTAGGTAGGTAGGTAATTTTAGAGTTTCACGGGAGCATCATACCGTATCTCGCTTTCTTACGTGATAAAGTACCAGGGAGGAGGATACAGCATGCTTGCTGTTGATTTCTGCACACAGAAAGTGCTAGACTGACTCAGTTTCTGCCGCATACCACGTTTTTCTCTGTACAGTATACGCAGGCAGTATCATATTCAGATGCAGGTAGATATCACGCTAATTCCTCTTCCTAGATGCAGCCCAATAATACGCCTTTTTATGCAATGATCTGCCACGGCCGCACGATGCCGTCGTCGCCTGTCGTGACGAGCATCTCTTCGACGCCAGGCCGTTTAGAGGCGGGGTCGAAGCGGCGGCACCAAGTGATATTGTTGATCTCGTAAGGCCCGTGGGCGCTGCTTACGGAACCCAGGACACGCCAGTGCTTGACTGGGCCGGTGATTTGAGGCGGGCCGTGAGAATGAGAATGAGAATGGTCGTGGTCGTGGTCATGGACGTGGTCGTGGTCATGGTCGTGGTCATGGTCGTGGTCATGGTCATGGTCGTGGTCATGGTCGTGGTCATGATCGTGGCCATGGCCGTGATCATGTTCACGGTTGTGGCCATGACCATGGTTATGTGCATGAGCGTGCTCATGATTGTGGCCGGGACTGCGACTATGGCCGTTGGTCGCAATTGTGCTATGGCCATTGCTCATGGGTATGTCACCGTCCAGTTCGGCGGCGGCTTCGTCCTCCTCGCTCACGTCTTCCTGGCTAGCCTTACTGGTTGCAGGCCCATCAAACTCGGCGTACACGATCACGGTGCCGTCGCTGCCGGTGCTAGCTACCAGGCCCGTAGAAGCGCTCCAGGTTGCCGAGTAGATGTCGCGCGTGTGGGAACGCGGCAATACTGCTGTGCAGATCCAGGTCTCGTGCAGCGAGCGGCGCATGGTGTTTGGAACACCGCCGAGACTGCTGCGGGGGGCAAACTCCCCCCGGCTATTGCCCTGCGACTGCCCCTCATCGTCGTCTTCGTCCTCCTCCTCCAGCGTCCAGATACGCAGAGTCTGGTCAGCAGACCAGCTCAGCAGGCGGGGGAAGCGCCTGCGAGCCGGGTCGGCTTCCCATTGCACGCCCCAGACCGTGCCCTCATGGCCCTCAAGAACAGCAACGCACACCCACTCGCCGTCGCCGTCCTCACGCCAGATGCGGATGGTGTTGTCGTAGCTGGCACTGGCCAGGACGTCCAGGTTGTAACGGCGACTACTGCTGCTGCGACGGCCCGGGACATCAGGGCACCAAGCCACGCACTTGACATCACCCTCATGCTCGTTGAGCACGGCGACCGTCTCCCACTCGTCGTCATCCTCGTTGGAACCGACGTCTTCCCATATCCAGAGAGACTTGTCGCGGCTGCAGGTGGCCAGAAACTGGCCTGATGGGGAAAAGGCCACACTCTTGATCTCGTGCTCTTGGCCCTCAAGCACGAGCGTAAACTCCCAGCCGTCGTCGTCGTCGTCGTCACTGCTGGCCTTATTATCTCTGTGACCACCACTCTCATATCCATCGTCTTCATGGTCGCTTTGCCGCCGGCCGGCGGCAACGTCTATCTCAAGCCCCACCTGCGGCCCGTTCTGTTCGTACCGCCATAGCCCCGCCGTCGAATCAAAGCTGCCAGTGACCAAGCATAGCTTATGTGGTGGTAGGCCCGGTTTCCATGTGACTGAACGGACGGACCGGCTGTGGCCACCAGTTAGGGAGCTGTGCGCCGAAAACGTTGCGAGCGAGAAAATCGTGACGGCCTTGTTGTGAGCCGTGGCTAGTAGGGGAAGCGTCGGGTGAGGCACAGAGAACCAGCCGCGCTGGTACAGGTCCGGCTGGAAAGGAGGTAGAGGACGAATTTCAGAGATGGACTGCAGACGAGCAAGTGGCTGCGGTACAATAGAACCTGGATCAGAACGTGAGACTGGGTCCAAGGCCCCGGCTGAGGCAGATGTTGTCGGCTCCGAGACGGAAGTTGCAGAAGGGAGTAAGGTCGCCATACTGGCAAACCTGCGAAACGAGATAGAGCGCCGGAGTGTCGTCTCAAGCCTCGGCGGAAAGATGGTAAGAAATTTGGATTTCCCGTGGCCCTAACAACGAGAAGAAAAAGGTGCTAGTGACAGAAGAGCGTCAGTGGTGCAAGATGAGATCCTGTGCTGTTCTGCCTTTGCCAGGACCGAGAAAATAGAGCAGTGAAAAACAGAACGTTTATTGGTGCGATTAGAGCGACGTCCTGGTGAGCAGGTACGACAATAAGGTGCCATGCTCTGGAATCTGGCAGCATCTTCCCATCTTCCGCAGTCGTTCCGCCGATGAGGCATGTTTCGTGTCACGTGCCATGACGCCAACAAAATCCAACGATCCATAACGAGGTCCTGACTAATCTCCACCTTCTCGATTGCGCAGAGACTAATACGGACTCACGGAGCACATGTATCCGTACGGAGCACGGAGTACGGAGTAAAGGTTCAGCCTTCAGGGGCAGCCTGGCAGGTAGGTAGGTACCTACCTACCTAGGTACGGAGTACATGTATCTCTGGGCCTGAGGGCTGAGGCCTGGCTAAGATAGACAAGACATAACACACGCAAGTCCTCTTCGTCCTGCAGACCTCAACAAGAAACGGTATGAAAATTAATACTATGGCCAACCCCATCGCACACGACCCCATTGACGGCGACGTCGAGGCCTTCCATGAAGAGATTAAGCAAAGTACCATGGCGACATACAGGCTTAAAGAGAAGCAGTGGAGGGATTTCTGCGACCAGGTCTATAAATTCCAGCCAGAAAAAGATCGCTATACTATCACCAGCGTCAAGGCTTACTCCTGGCTGCGGGACGACTTGATGGTGCGGCAGAAGCAGGTGGGGTCGAGGAAAGCAGATGGCACACGGGGACCGCTTGGCCATTCTGCACTCCATACATGTGTGGCTGGAGTGGTTAATCTGTGGAAGGTGCAGAAAGCGAGCGGCATAAACTCGAATCCGCATCCAGTGCCGCATGATGGTCCTGTTCGGATGCTGCTCAAGCTTCTACTGCGACAGGAGGCCCAACTTCGACAGCAGGAGGCCCAGATTCGACAGCAGGAGGCCCAGCTTGGACAGCAGGAGGAGGCCCCCCCCATGGAAAGCAAAACGTGAAGAGAGACGCAGAGTGGGTGGCGGGAGAGGCTGCTGCCGCCTGCCTCCAGCACCTCGTACCCGACCTCTCAAGGCAGCTTCGGGATCTGCAAGCCGAAGTGCACGCGTCGAACACTCAATTGGCGACAGGGATTGCGGGGCTCGAGGCAAAGTTTGAGGGACATGCGGCCGAGATGCAGGCCGAGATTGACGGATTCGCGGCTCAGATGGAGGCCGGGTTTGCGGCCATCATGACAGAGCTGAGGGCCATGGGAGCTGAGCAAAGTAACACAGCAGCAGCGAGGATGGCGGAGGCGAAGCTCGTGTACGCCGGCGATGCAGGTATGTCCGGGATTGAAGGTACGATCTCCTGTTGCTCGCTCCCCATGCATGAGGCACAGAAGGGCTGTCTGTCTAACAATTCGAACCAGGCGAACAATAAGCAGTCGGACCCGAAGCTGAGCCAGAGGTTGGCCAGGAGAGTGAGCAGCGTAGCCAACAGCCGCCAGCAAGCGAAACGCCGGCGCCGATGATCTTGGGCAGTACGTTTCTAACCAATCTCTCATTTGTCTTTGGTTCTCACGTCTCGCGGCATCTCTCTGTGTAGATGTACTTGACATCTCTTTAATCTCTTCTAATCTCATTTATCTATTTAATCATCTGTCTGTTACCTCGTCTGTGTTCCTCCGGGCAGCCGTCGCGTATTCTCTTCGGTCAACGCACCGGCCATTCGAGATCACCGAGCGCTAGGAAGCCTGAGAACATGTACGGAGTACTCTTGCCAACTACGAAGTACTCCGTACATATACATAAGAATGGCCACCGATCGACCTCGGGACTCCAAAGACCGTTACTACATGTACATGTACGGAGCATGTGCGAGCATTGCCGCAATTTGGGGAAGCGCGCCCGCTCCAACTTCTCCGCGCTAACATTGTCTGGCAAGCAAGCTCTTTCATCTTAGCCCATGTTGACATTTGGGAGAGACGGGGACTTGGCTGATATGCCTGGGAGTTATCCCGTATTATCATGTGCCCCTTTAAATCTGGGGTAGGGGTATGGGAATCAATCCCGGTTTAACACAACTTGGGCGGTGGAGTGTAATCTAACGGCACCAATTCGAAATCGGTGGCAGTTCCGCCCTCAATTTGGTGGTCATGCCCAGGACTCAGGGAGGACGCACGGAGTAATGTAGCATTGCTATCTCTCCCAGAGTCCCAGCTGCCGGGAAATTGGTAAGTCGATGTAACCCTGACGCGTCCGACGTTTCTACGGAGTAGGTATTCCGTACGGAGTAATCAAACATACCCTGCCACACATGGAGGAGGAAGTCGCGTCGACGCGTTCTTCACCTGCACGCGAAGAAGATTGTTGGCGGATACCGAGATCGGCACGGGTGAGCCCTTTGACCGGGACCGCTCTCCTTCTTTCACCTTAAAAGAGGGCAGCCTCTTGCTTCCAAAGGTTTCTCACAGTCGGACTTTTTCTTGAACTTCCTTTCTTGGACTTCCTTTTTTGACTCCCTTCTTGGACTCCCTTCTTGGACTCCCTTCTTGGACTCCCTTCTTGGACTCTTTGATTACCACGACTGAAGAAGTCACTCTCACATCTGTCTTCCAAAACTTCCTCATACTGTCACCATGGCCGATTCACCGTTTCGAAGACTTCTCAATGTGGACGAATTCAGCCTCGACGAGCCCGATTTTGTCGCAAACGAAGAAAGACAGGGCTCCGATAAACGGCATACCGAACAAGAAAGAACGACTTCCTGTCATCCAGATCCTTTCGTGTTGGTATCAAAGACGATATTTCGTCTAGTTGAGGCCACAGAGTTCATACGCTCCGCTCCCGTCCCGCCAGACTATCCAAAAACAAGCTTGACGGGGGTGTGCTACATATTTCCTAGACGTACGGATGATACTGGTCGCGCAGTAAATCCGTTGAATGAAGTAAGATTTTGATCTTTCTCCTTTCATCAATGGTACGTTTCTAACTCGGGTACAGATTCTATACTGCAAAAAGAAAACCGGATTCTGGCCCGCCATATGCACTCTCGGTGACGTCGCCGTTCAGCGCACCGACTACGAGTGCACCGGCATCCAACATTGCCAGCATCTGGATCCGGCCTTGCTTCAGTACACGCACACGGAAGTGGGCGAGGACTACTTTGCCATGCGCGAGTCCATCGAGCAGCGAAGCATCGTGAGAGCTACCGTGGATGACACGGTAAATGCGAGGGCACATTCGTTTTCAAAAACGTTTCGCAACGGAAAGGGCTGCACCGAGTTTTCGCCGCAGTGCAAGCCAACTGTTGTAGTGGACGTGGATCCGGTACAGTTTTCCCAATTTCTTTCCAAACGCCGTCTAATCCAGTCCGAATGCTTGTCTAACAGATACTCTATTAGATTACGAACTCGTCGCGAACCATACTCCGGTGTTCGCAAGCGCACGGAAACAACAACGAAAAGCATTTTATCGAGCGACTGGAGTTCGTGCGTGACGAAAACATGGACGCGGTCAAAGCTATCTTCCAGGGCCTGTCTTACGACAGTCCCAAAGAGACCTGTCACGTTGTTCGCAGAACCACATCACAGAGAAGGCAATGCAGTAAGTGTTAACAACATTCCTATATCGCCAACCTCCTCGTACTGACTTGTATTCTCCTCACAGAAAGCGATCATAGACAGCAAAAGGGCCAAATGGTCCGCAAGTCGTGCAGTGCCCGCTGGACTCTACTGCAACCGCAAGACCAAAAAGTTCCGTTCACTTATATGGTGTGTCTGGGAGAGCATACGCACCCACCACCACCTCCTCCTGACAAGTCACTGCCACGTATTTCGAACTATATCACGTCGACCTTGAACACGATGAGCAACCAGAGTTCAAGTTTCACCACGGCTCGCCCATCGAAGGAGCCCCATGTGTTGGAGTCAAGCCCCGAGCCCCAGGCGTTGGAGCCAACCGAGCCCCAGGAGTTGGAGCCAGCCGAGCCCCAGGCGTTGGAGCCAAGCCCCGAGCATGATAGCCCGGGATTCACGGAGCGCACAGAGGACGATTTGCACTATCCCCTTGGCTCATCATTCGCGGCCGTGCATCTTAAGTTTCTGACCGATCGCGAAGACGCTACAAAAGTAAGTGGACATTCAAATGTCGGGTCTATTCCACGCTTGACTTCATGGTTGACTGATAAATCTATAGTATATACAATACTACCATTACGACAAAGAACAGGACCTGCAGGTAATCTGCTTTTCCGAGGCCCACGTCGATGTCCTGAGGAAGTTCAAGATCCAGTTCGTGCAGATCGGCGTCAATTACAAGCACCTCGAGAAAAGCGAAGGGCAGGAGGTCGTTGTGTCTACATGGCTCAATGAATCTTCAATGGGTATGCTATATTACCAACACCCACTACGTCGATTTACATTCTCACAGCTCTCCTAGCGTTCCCATTGTTCCGGGCCTTTGTCCAGAAAGAGACAGCAGAGGTGTTTCGAGAGGTTTTCAAGAAATTCCATACCCTGCTCCGAGATCGCTACGACTTCGAACTGAAGTGGCAACACGTCCATCAAGAAGGCTTGATCGGACTTACCACGAGCCGAAACGCCTCTATCGTCAATGGCCTTGGCCTTTACCTCCAGGATATGTACCCTGAGCGTACCATGGAAGAGCATCTCGAGCATGTGCTCCAGTTCTGCCCGGTACAACCGAGTCAAAATATCGGTGTGCTCTTGCGAAAAAACCGTGATCTAGAGGCACACCGATCTCTATTAATAGAGTTGATGAATGCAGACACTCGGGTGGTGTTTGACAGCTTGTGTGACATACTAGAAGGTGAGAGGCTTGTCCTTGCGTCCGCGTTTTGATCCATGACTGATTCGGTGTACTAGGCAAAAGACATCCAGAGTTGACGCGCTGGTTGAATTATCGGAAGAAAGTCTTCACCAGAAACGAGTTGTGCAAGTCGTCTGGGAATTCGGATTTGGCGAGGCCCTTAACCAACCTCGCGGCGTCGCTCAACGCACTCTCAAACAGGGAAAGCGGCTGTTACACGACCCTGCTGCACTGTATCGAGAGGTACGTACCCTTTCTTCTTTTGCAAGTTGTATCGACTCTGCTAATATCTTGTAGCAACGAGTATCTCGACAGACGCCTTGCACTCGAGGCTATCGGATTCCTGACCAAAGGTATCCGCCGGTCCTATCGGGACAGCTCCATCGGAGGTCGCGCTGCAAGAAACTTTAGTCGGATGAATGGTAAGTGTCTCGTTTTCTCTGCACCTTTCTTGCACCGAGAATCCTTTTCACGCATTGCTAACGTAGCGTAGCACGCCAGAGGAAAAAGGCCGCTCAGTTGAGAGCACCGTCTGAAGACTCTTTGTCATTGTCTTCCGACGACGACGACGACGCAAGCGTGGGAGAACCCGCACAAGATCCATCCGTGCGACTGGCGTCGTCTGACACACATGAATGGTACGTTGTTGTCGATTGGAGTTTGTTTTTCAAGTCACTGACCTATTGTTTATTAGGTCACGCAACTCTGCCGGGCAGAAACGGAAAGCCGCATATGACCATGACATTGAGATGATGAAACGACGAGCTGAAGTGAGAGAGATGATGGCGGAAGTTGAAAGAGCAAAGGCACGTCTTGAAGTGAACAAGAAAGACTACGAAAGGCTCTTACAGTTGTACCTGGACAACCAGAAATCAGAGTCTCAGGGCTAGTTTTTGTTGAGCCAGCTTTCAATTTACTTTCAGTTTATTTTCCAGTTGCTATTCGGCAGGGGGGAGTCTGGAGCTTGTTTTTCTCGAGACACTTTTATTCCCAGAGTACTGTTTATTCGTCGTGTTGTACTCCATATGTTGAGGCTTACGAAGTACTTGTTCTTCCTCGACACGTCCCTGCTCCATCTCTAATACGATTATCTGCCACCGAACCGCCGCAAATGCCCCAGACTGAGCTCCCTGGTAGCGCATAATCTGCGAGTCACGCTGCCACTGGCGCTAAAGAATTACGATCCACCAAAATGCTGGAGTATGATCGCTGACTCAACTGTCGTGAGAACTCCTCGCATCTTGGTGATTCGTGACGTGGGCAGAACAAAGGTCGAGCTGATTTTTTACGAAGAAGTGTGCGCCCAGGCAAACGAGTGGAACGGGAACGATACGCGTCAAATGTTACTCGGTGCAGGCACAGACACCGGCTGTCAAGAGAAGAGTTCTTGTTTGGATAAAGCGAGTTGGACAAGAATGATGCGCTTCTAACTTTCCTGTATTTTTCCTTCTTTTTCTTTCTTTTTCCTTCTTTTCCCCCTTCTCCCTCTCTTTCCCCCCTCTCTCTTTAATTCTTTTTCTCTCATCTCCTCCATCGACTGCTATTCATCACTCTTTCCGCTTTCCGCGTGGCGTAGCGCACGCTCCTTGTTCAGCCTCCTCCACACATCGCGGCCTGATCGCCTCGAGTCCGCGTCCTTTTGATACATATCTGGTCCTATCCTTGACCCTCTTCGACCTCGACTTCCATCCACGCTACCACCCACGCCATGACTTGGCTCTTCCGGCCCGGACGCTTCCGCCGCGCCGCCATCGCGCTCGGCGCTGCCACGGCCACCGGCGGCCTTGTCTACTACGTCTACCGACCTCGCAATATCCCCGGCTTTGAGCCTCCCGCCGTGCCACCACCCATCTACGGCGCCGATGGTACATTCACGCTGCCGCGGTTTCCTCGCACCAAGTCCCGCGACGAGCACATTGCCGACCTGCGCCGCAGCGCAACAAGTGTACCCGGTGCGGAATACGACCTCCTGGTCATCGGCGGTGGCGCAACCGGCGCTGGCGTGGCCCTCGATGCCGCCACGCGCGGGCTCCGGGTGGCCATGGTGGAGCGCGACGACTTCAGCAGTGGCACCAGCAGCAAGAGCACCAAGCTCGTGCACGGTGGCGTGCGCTATCTAGAAAAGGCCGTGTGGAACCTCGACTATGCCCAGTACCAGCTGGTCAAAGAGGCGCTGAAGGAGCGCAAGTACTTCTTGCAGACGGCACCGCATCTGAGCAGCTGGCTGCCCATCATGCTGCCGCTGGACCGCTGGTGGAAGGTGCCGTACTACTGGGTCGGCACCAAGTTCTACGATTTTCTGGCGGGGCGCGAGGGCATCGAGAGCTCGTATTTTCTGACCAAGAGCAAGGCCATCGATGCCTTTCCAATGCTCAAGCAGGCCGGCCTGGTCGGTGCACTGGTCTACTACGACGGCGCCCACAACGACTCCCGCATGAATGTCAGCATCGCCATGACCGCTGCGCTGTACGGCGCCACTGTCGTCAACCATATGGAGGTCACCTCGCTGACCAAAGACGCCCACGGCCGTCTGACCGGCGCCACCATGCACGATACCGTGCCCGAGCGCGATGGACTGCCCGCTTCCGAGATCACCGTGCGCGCCAAGGGTATTGTCAACTGCACCGGCCCCTTCACCGATGGCATTCGCAAGATGGACGACCCGTCGTGCGCTGAGATTGTCGCTCCCGCCTCCGGCGTCCATATCACGCTGCCCGGTTACTACAGCCCTGCCAAGATGGGCTTGATAGATCCCTCGACCTCCGACGGCCGCGTCATCTTCTTCCTGCCCTGGCAGGGCAACACCATCGCCGGCACCACAGATGAGCCCGCTGCCATTGCGCGCAACCCCCTGCCCGACGACAAGTCTATCGAGTGGATCCTCAGCGAGATCCGCCACTACCTGTCTCCCGACATCAGCGTACGTCGCGGCGATGTGCTAGCCGCCTGGTCTGGCATTCGCCCCCTGGTCAAGGATCCCAAAGCCAAGAACACCGAGTCGCTCGTGCGCAACCACCTGATCGACATGTCCGCCTCCGGCCTGCTCACTTGCGCCGGCGGAAAGTGGACGACCTACCGGCAGATGGCCGAGGAGTGTGTTGACGCCGCCATCCAGGCGTTCCATGTACAGCCACGTCCGCTGGCGCACGTGCCTCGTGTAAGCGGTAGCGAGGATATCGATGACGGCGCCATCCTCGACGGATCTTGCCAGACACATCAGGTGCGCCTCGTTGGTGCCCACGGGTTCAGCCGGACCCTCTTCATCCATCTGATCCAGCACTTCGGCCTCGAGACCGGCGTTGCCAAGCACCTGACCGAGAGCTACGGCGACCGCGCCTGGACCGTCGGTGCCCTCTGCCACCCTACCGATAAGCGCTTCCCAGCCCGGGGCGAGCGCATCTCCCAGCTGTACGACTTTGTCGATGGCGAGGTGCGCTATGCGGTGCGCCACGAGTACGCCCAGACCGCCATTGACGTTCTGGCCCGCCGCACCCGTTTAGCCTTTCTCAACGCCCAGGCCGCTCTCGAGGCTCTGCCCAGGGTTATTGACATCATGGCCGAAGAGTTGAAGTGGAGCCGTCGTCGGCAAAACCACGAGTGGAATGAGAGTATGTTTTTGTTTTCTTTTTCGTACTGGTCCCTTCTCCGGCCTGGTTCCCAAACACCCCTTGCTAACCCCTCAAGCTGTCGCTTTCCTCGAGTCCATGGGTCTGCCCCGGCCCATGCTCACTGCCACGCGCGCACTGGTCGAGTCGGGCAAGCTCGACTTCTCCACATCTCTCGAGTACAAGATGTACTCACGACACGACAAACCCGTAGAGGACGAGCCCAGCTAGAAGCACCGTCAGTGTCTTTCGGCAGCTGATATTGTTTCAGGGCTGCTCTTGCAGCAGCTGTATATAATGGCGTTTAGTGCGTTTTTTATACCAGGTGTGTCATCCTGGTCATAACATCGCAATGAGTGATATGGTACAATGGCGGTGTTGGTTTATGCTTAAAGCAGAAGAAGGAATTGATATGAGCACAGAAACAAGATAAAGCCTTTGCTCTCCCTCTTGCGCCTTCCCGCTGCTCGTCGGAGGGAAGGACCGCCAATGCCATCGCTCCTGCATCGTCAGCTCAGTCTCGTCCAACTCCGGTATTGCCACATCACTGCTTCGCAACTGTGTTTCGCAAATTGTATTTTGCAACTTGTTCCGCAGCCTCTCCGACTACGCCCTCTGCCCTGCACAGCATCTTAGTATATTTATACATGGAGCACGCTCCCGTACATCCATGGACTCCTACCCCTCCGCCCCCTCTCGTCCCTCCGGTGGCGGCGGCGGCACCCTAATATCGACTCGTCGAAGAATATCGTCCGGCCACCGCTCCTCCTGGCGCCACAAGGATTCGTCTGAGAAAACACCCAGCACCGTCGCCAGCGATGAGGAAACCTATATTACACCCGCTGAACCTGTCACATCGTCAGTACTGTCGGCATCACGGACAACCTCGACCAACAGCAGTCCGAGAACGCTTGACAGCAGTCCCCTGGACAATGTCTCCAGACAGTCCCTCGACGACTCCCGGCCCCAGCAGGCACAGCAGTCCCAGCAGTCCCAGCAGTCCCAGCAGTCAACAGCGGCAGAAGTGTTGGGCACTTCCAGCCAGGTGCGACACGCTCTAGATCCCATCAGCGATTGCCCTGCCTCCTCCAGCCCCGTGACGAGCAATCCCTACTCTATCTTCGACCCTCCGCTAAGTGTCATTGTCCAGCGTCATCGGCAGCGTAGCCATGAGAATCAACGGCAGCGGCAGAGCCAGACAAAAGACAGCCAGACAAAAGACAGCCGGGCCAAAAAGGCCAAGTCCTGTCGGTCCGCATCCAACATGTCTGTCCTTGCACCTCTCGAACCGCAGTACCTTCCACCGCAACGTCGCCCAACGCCACCCGGAATTCCCTCCTACGAATCCACCCAACGAACTCTTGAATCGCGCCTTGCGCTGAGGCGCATGGGGCTCGGGCGTCCGGGCGGTCCTGGCGTTGTGCGAAGCGGCGGTGTTGGCACCAACGACAGAACCACGACGCGGCCCGGGGTCGGATACGGCGCTGCTGGAGCCGGTACGTCGTAGCGCCAACGATACTCCTCCTCTTCTGGCTTCTCGCTCTGGCGGCGGCCGGCACTGTCTCCGCCTGTTTTGCCGTCCAGTGCTTCGCAACAAAGCCGCTCGGGCCTTGGCACGCTCAGCCGATGGTATTCTCGCCATGTTTCAGGCAGAAACAATAGCGAAGGCAGTGGTGGAACGAATACCGGTAGCCATGGCACAGCCTACGGTGAACTACACCTGCGCCCGTTGCCCGCTGTCTGGCGCCCGCCTGTCAGCCAGCACGCTCTCGGCAACCACCCGTTATCTCGAGATGTATTGCCGCCACCAGACCGGCTACCAGAGGTGATTCCACCAGACCGGTTACCAGAGGTGATGCCACCAGACCGGCTACCAGAGGTGATGCCAGCCAGACCGACATCGTCAAGCGAGGAGCGGGAGATGCCGCACACCTCTCCACCACAGGTCCAATCTCCCGCGGCGCCTACCACTGCCGAAACAGTGGCTGAGTTGGAAGTTCGGGCTGGCCGGGAGGCGCGGCCGGTCACGCTTACGGATTACCTCTTCTTGCGGGATGTCAACGGAGCAACAGCAACGCAGGCCGCGCAGACCCCTGCTCCGGTGTCTGACCCGAGGGAAGCTCTGCCAACAGCAACCCTGGTGGCTGACAGCCTGTCACCGGAGGGAAGACGGGGAGATACCACAGAAGATAAGGCATCATCCTTTTGTGAGTGTCTGCAGTGGTGGCTGTCACCCTACGGGTGCCCTTGCTTCTCTGGGATTTGTTCATCTGTGGAGGACGTGCACTAAGAAATCAGCATCTTTTGTACTCTCCGTTTCTTTCAAGCCCCTCAGTTTTGGACCTTGTGCTCTTGTCTTGTATTACTAGGAGGTAGTGTACATGTTTTAAACGACAGACTTACTTTCACCTGTCTGCCCCAAACTTGTATCGTACCCGGCCCACAGCAAACCGTACCCGGCCCACAGCAAACGACGGCTCCTCGCAGAGCTCAAAAGCTGTAACTCATCACGCCCAACGTTGGATCGCGCGCGTTTGCTTCACGCCCAAAAAAAACCGTCTTTATCCCCATACAGGTTGCCTTTCTATTTGCTTTTCCGCCTCCTTTGTGGCCCAAGGTATCGTATATGCATGCCCAATACCCAGTGTTCTATCAATCCAAAGACTCCAAGCAATGCGCAAAAATGAAACGAAACAACCAGGAATGCATGTCCGTTGCCCCCCAAGGTGTAAAAAAAGTAGGAGACGGTCGAGTGCGAGCGCAAAGACCGAAGATGAGAGAGAACCATGCCCGAGACGCCAAAACAACAGTGCCATCGTTTATCGTTCTTGCAGCGCTCCTGGAAGAAAACGAGTGTCGGGAGAAAGTAATGTGCTGCAGCTATAGCTGACTGCTTTCACGCTCAGTTGATATATTGCTGAGGAGATGTGTAATCGACGGCGATGGTAGCTGGTTGGTAGACTCTGGCAGAAGGACCGACGAAAAAGAGGTTATCGCTGGATGTGCAGGCGCCAACGTCCTTGGTATGGTCGTGAGACGTATCCTTGCCGTTGCCACTGAACAAGCGTTGGAAAAAGCTTTGTCGTCGCGACATATTTTCAGCGTATCGACGCCTGTCACTACCACCACGCTCGGACTTGCTGCTCACGACGCTGCCGCCGCTGCTGCTGGTGCTGCTACATTTGTTGATTTGACAGTAATTGGTGCAAGTGCGCTGCAGGTCACTGCGTGCTGGGCCGCAAGAACAGGTTTTCGCGTTTCGGCGCATCAGCTCTGCTTCCCAGCCGTACTCATCACAGTCGTCGCAGGCCATAGCTGCATGAAAATGTCGTTTGGTGTTGGCAGCACGTTCCGCATCATCCGTATCACAACTGCGTCGGCTTCCCATGTCGGCGTGGTGGGAGCCGCCTAGGTCTGTTGTTGCCATCGACTGAAGGCTGGCTTTCGTCTCGAATTTTAGAAAATGGGAGAAGTCGGTGAAAGAATGAAAAGCCTCTCCGACGCAACGACCTGTTAAGGCGTCAACGTCTGGGGAAGCGGCTGACAGCCGATCACAGCAGACAGAGTCCGCCGTTGCAACAGCAGCGTCCGACAACACGAGCATTGGTGTCTCGCTTAAGGAATCGCAGTCCATGAATACCCCGATCCGATGTTCATCGTGGTCGTGCACGTCTCCATCAAGTTCAAGCCACCCTGCCGTAGCTGCTGGGGACGATACATCTGAAGCGCCCTCTGTGGGCGTCTGCGGTGGTGGTGGGGATGAAGGCGACGAGATGAAGTCGTCATCGGTCTCACCATGAAAGCGATAGGTCTTGCTTCGTTCGTAAGCCGGAACGTTCTGAGTATCAGAGTTCGTTGCGATGGTGGGCTGAGCGAGTAGAGAGTCTGACGGCAGTGCCATTACAACTCGTTGTTCTGCGTAAGGAGGGCGGTGCGACAACGAATGCGGCGCGAGTGAGAGTCGATCTCCCGATGACGAAGATAGTGCCGATGTCCAAGACTGATTCTTGGCTTCTGCGGTCGTGAGGATCCTAAAAGCTCCAGATAACATAGTGCCTGGGTAACCAGGAATCTCCTGGCCAGAGCCACAACCAGCCAAACATGCGCCTTCAACCGCACTGCCGCGGCCATCAGTACTGGGGTACTTATGACCGACATCTAGCAAAGACGGGAGGACCAAACGTTGCCCCGGATGAGGCTCTTCCCATCCCAAGGCAGCATGAAAGCCGAACCTGCTACTCGATTGCGACAGGTCTTTGCCACAAGGAGCCTGAGCAGTATCGGATGGTCGACTCGACTGCTCTAACATAGGAACAGGCCAGGTGGTGGGAGAAACAGTGCTAGTGCTGCTTGTAGCGCTGGTGGTGGCAATAGCTGCGACTTCTTGGGCTGAGGCATCTAATGAGGTGCTCGCGGAAGTCGGTGTAATCGTGCTAGTAAAGGAGTTTTTCGGCTGCAACACGACCTGGGACCTTCAGAAGCCGCGGTCATGATCCATACCGCCCATGGACGTGTCACTATCGCAGGACGACGTAGCCGATGATGGCGCATCACAAGCCGACGATGCTGCACAGTTGCCACTGGTGGACGTATGATTTGGCCGGCGGCTCGATTTGGTGCCTTTTCGGTTCAGGCCACCCAAGCCGAGTTTCTGGCTCATGCGTTTCCAGCCGGCATTGTGGACGGTAATAGCACGCTGAAGACCGTTGGGCGGCGAGGAGCTAAAGTTCCAGTCGGACGTTGGCGGCGTCGTGGGCGGAGTGAGGGGTTCTCCTGCCGGGGACGTAGAGCCGCCATTGTCGTCGACGAGACCGGCTTGGTCCGAGGCGTCTCCAGAGGAGGACGATGGCGAGCGGCCACTGCGACTTAGACCCAACTGTGGCAGAAAAGAAGGTTTAGGGGAGTGACTGTGCTCGTCGCCACGGGATGATGACGACGAGTCCTTGGGCAGGCGCAGGCGGGGGCGACCCTGTCGAGCTTCTGGAACATGTTGACCATTGGCATCGCCGACGAGATGGTGTTCCTGTTGTTGAATGGAGGCGTGCACGGAGTCGACAAAGGAAAGGAGAACGGAGTCGTTCATAAGCTCAAAGACGATTTTAACAGCCTCGTCCAGTTCGCTAGGATGGGGCGGCGTCGCGCTCTGGTCCAGCGAGAGAAGACGGTCACGGACGGGACCAGGAAGGTTGACCTCGCGCGGACCGCAGGGCAAGATGTAGTTGCCAATGAGTCTGCGCCAAATAGCAAAGGTAAACTCTCTGGCATCTTGTGACCAGAATAGAGGGTCATCCTGGCCCTCATCGAGCTGGACCTGGGCAAAGGTTGTTTGGTAGCGTTCGGCCTCCATGGTGAACTCGAGAGTTTCCAGGCAGTGGTTCTGGGAAAGGTAGGCCATAAAGGCACCGAGAGTCCATGGTGGTGGTGCCGAGTTGGAAAGAATATCTTGCAGAGTTGGGCGATTCGCAGCGGCCAGAGCCGCAACGCTGGCAGGCCGCGAGCTTGCCATGGCTGTGCTAGATCTTGGCGAGAAGTAGGAGGCCAGCGAAGAAGAGGACGAGGACGGGGTGAAGCACTGCAAGAAGAGTGAGTCGCCGGGCCTCTCTGGGACGGCCGGGGGTTCGGGAGAAAGGCCCCGCGGGCTTGCTGATGGGCTCGGGTACGGTAATTTGGAGGAAAGTCGATTTCGTTTTAATTTCATTCTTCCTTTTGACGGCGGGATGTTGAGAGAAGTGTGTAGCCAGCTAAGAACGGCCGGCAAGGACAAACCCGCAGGATGGGAAGTCCAGTGGTGGGAGAGGGGTCGCCGAGAAGTGAAGAAGAGAGAGAAGAATCGTCGAGGGTGAGACAAGAAGCCTCAGACAACGCTGCGGAAGAGTGCCATGAGACAACTGCGACAGATGTGGTAGAGGTGGTGGGTGATAAGATGTTGTTGACGTTGGTGGTGAAATGCTAGAAATGAGGGAGGCAGGAGCGCGATAGTGGGCAAACGGGAGTTCGGTGAACAGATGATCAGAGAAAAGGTGCAGGCGAGCGCTGCGTGGGCAGTTGGTTTAATCGACTCAACGCATTCCTGGCGTCACAAAGGCGGAAAAAAATAATTCTGTATGGGGCGATCGACCGTCGCGCTAGGGCGAGCCTGGCAGGGCCTAAGAGGGACCTATGAGGAGGGACAGGCCAAGGGTGGGTGCCTACGGAGTAGGAGCAACCTATGCATGCGGATTCCCGGGACTGTGGGTGTGGTGGTGCGCGATGGAAAGGAAAAGGCAGCGCCAGTCGCGAGGTGAAACAGCGTGGCAGAGAGGGGTGCACGACAGAGTCGAGTCGTGGGGACGGACAGTGGTGATTTAAAGAGAAGAAGAAAAGGGGAGAGAGGGAGGGGGCCAGAGGGAGGCAATAAAACTCTCGAAAGGAAAATGGTTACGACTCAACGGTAACAGGGAGCGAACCAGGGATAAGGTGGAGAGGGCCGCAAAGGAAGGAGCTTTGGACTGTAAGCGTAGGAGTATGGACAGGCAAGTGTGCAGGAAGAAAGGACGATGGAGAAATTGTCGAAGAAAGGGCTCAGAACGTCATTGGAGAGAAAGATAGAGGCGTATCAGCGGTTGTGCTTTCTCTTGGGAGGGGGAGTTAGCGTGATCCACTGACCAGGGAAGCACAGAAGGGACGCAGAAGGGACGCAGAAGAAAGGAAGGTGACCTGTCATTAATACGGAGAGGGGTGAATGGAAGGAGGAAAGGGGGTATACGCACGCCCCCTCATGTGGCGCGAACACGCGAGGCAGGATCGAACGCACGCTAAATTTTCTCACAGCGAAATGTTGACATACGCGCGAAGAGCAGAGGCAGCAGCAGCCGTTCACAGCGTATGCGTGCTTTCTTCAAACAAAAGCCTCCCCTACGGAATCCTTACGAATATTGCACTCTGAGCAAACGGCGAAGCTAGTGGTTGCCAACCACGGTCGAAAGCCCAATCTGGCACTGATTCATGCTCATCACCATTCTAGACCTGGTTGGCCCGCAAAGTGCCGGTGCTGCCAATGCGACCACGGAGTGCGGTCCACAGCTGTGGCACACCAAGGGCGCACTCGCGACTGCCGAGAGCACAGAAAGAGAGGGCGGGGTGGAAGTGGATCACCAGAACACCTCGGTCCCTTGTTTCGACGAGCAGAGAGGAAAGCAGAACGGACACCAAAAGGGCCCAAACTGAGGGGAAGAAAAGCCTGGACAGGCCGGCGACCCAGAAACGAGACGGCGGTCCAAGCGCTGGGACTTAGGGCGTGCTCTGCTAACAGTTACGGCTTAAGCGACTGTGCAACAAAGGCGCGCCGAACAAGCACTCGCCACCATCGCCGGTTCAGGTCAAGCCTGCACTAGAAGGACGCTAGAAGGGTTCCAGTGGCGACAAGCGGCCGATTACCGGTGGGCGGCCAATGGCAGCGGGATGCCCTGAGCGGAGTGGCTCCACATGGCGCGTCACTTGTTAGAATCGCCTCGAATGCTTACGAGATACCTATTGCTTGCCTGATATCGCGCCGTTGTATTCTGCTGGTTTTGGGTCAGCCGGTCGCTTGCCAGACCGGGTCCTGCTGCATTTCCTTCATGCGTACGGAGTATTCCAAGACCTTCCAGAAGAAATCCCGTGCCGCGGTAAGATACTCCGTACGTGAGCTTCAAGCTTCATGTGCCACGTTATTAAAAGGCAATTTACGGAGTACGAAGTGTGCATGTTGGGCTCTAGATAAATTGGTTGTATAGGCCACCGCCTCATCAGAGGTCCCGACAGCGATCACGTAAGAACTCCAGGACCCTTCTCTTCACAAGGCTGAGCATTTTGCAAGGAATGCCGAGCAACGCACAGCAGCAATAACACTGGGTGCCGTCCTAGAAACACGAACATGAGAACCGAACTGCTGCAGAAGAACACGCACCATTAACATCAAGCCTGCAGCGCTCGTACGCATGGTTGAAGCAACTGCCTTTGTGGTACGATGCTGGACTACGCTGTACGTCATCTCTTACATGTGGTATCCAGAACCTGTGCCAAGCAAGCCCATATTGTCCCGTCCCGTCTCCCTATCGAAAAGCCTGCTGAATATACGAATGTTGCTGTGGACGCGCCTTTTGTTTTGCCAGCCGGCGGTCGCCAAAGAACGAAAAAACCAGTAAAAGTATTCCCGTTCTACCTTTGCCACGGAGTATTCAATACGACCTAGCCCAGCCAATGCTTCACCGACCCATCACCCGTCGGGAGGGGATGTGCACGGGGGCGGACACGCCGCTAGACACCGAAGCCTGCCTTCGGCCGCCGGAAAGCCAGCAGATGATCTGAGACGATCGCCCGAAGGTGATGACAATACTTTGTACACTTCTCACGAGATGGGCACTTGGTGCAGATGCCAGCAGAAGCGGAAGGGCTACGGAGTACTTCGTACAAGCTCAACCAATACTTCGTACACGGAGAACATTATGAAGTCCTATTAGGCACATATATGTGTCCATACTCCGTACGGAGAACCCGTAGCTTACGGAGTAGGTACACTGGCCGCTCAAGGTGCCTGGGGCTCCCGTGAGTGGATACGTGTTTTACGATTTTGTTCAGGGGGTGGGTGGATGGCCTGGGGCTTATTAAATCGCCGGTTCATGTACATGTACATGTACTCCGTACTTTTGGCATGACCACGTCGTCGCAGAAAATGCGTATGGGGTAGCGGAATGGTTTCGCGAAAGAGAATTGTGCATCGCCGTGCATGTTAGTACTTGACCTGATCTTTTCTCGCGTTGAGATACTCTGAGCATACGGAGTATCTGTTGATTAGACAAACACATCAAGCGTCCATGTATTGCTTATGTGTGGAAACCGGATCTGTTGTGGACCGTTGGACCAGGGGGCGAAGGGAAGCGGAAGCCAAGTGGTCGCCAAGAAGTCGCCAAAACGACAGTTACCCCCCAAAGACGACAAGGAGACCTGGGCAGCGGTATGGGATATGTTTCTAGAACACTGCCTAGTACGGAACATGGGCGTTGATCTCATTAAAATTGGGGCGGCACATTACGGCCAGTCCGACAAGCCCAGTGAAAATCTATTCCGTACATACGGAGTACATACGGGTACATGTATGTGAGCTCCGTTCTTATGAACTACTACGTAATGAATGGGATAGGACGTAAGAAAAACGGCAACAAGAGACAACAAGTCTCGCCTAAGTTTTCAACCTTGGATTGAACAAAGGGCTGTTTGTCAGACTTGGACGAGAAGACTCAGGCCGGACCTTGTGGGTCGCCGCTGATGACTGACGACTGACGACGGTCGGGGCCCGCTGCGGTACAACCGTACATGTAAGATGTCACCTTCCTTTTCGACAGCCGGTCTTCCGCCGCCCAATTTGCTCCGTCTATCAAATACAACGTACAAATAAGCATATGGGTATGGTTCCTCTCCCTCCCGCCTTTCAAATACAAAACGCCTAGTCCATAAACGTATGCAGACCAAGACAACAGCTGCTCTCATCATGCTGCCTTATCACAGACCAGCTAGATCGAAATCACCGGAAAACCCTCCGTTAATCAGCGTCGCTGCAATCCGGTCGCGCTGCAGCGGCATGTCCACGGCGCCGTAGAAGGACGGGTCGAGACCAAGCGACACAAACAGCGCGTTGGTGATGGTGTGCACACCGCAGTCCCATCCGTTCGTCTGTCGCGGCGAGTCATAATGCTGCACGCGCCATTTGTCCGAATACTGGCTCTTGAGCAGCTCTTTGACCCACCGCATCACAACGTCTGTCACCGCTCGCCGTCCGCTGCCGCGGCTCCCCAACGAGTCCATGTGCGTGATTGTGGCTCGAGTCGGTCGCACAACCACAAGCGTCCAATGGCTGTGTTCGCAGATAGGGATGAGTATTGTCTCAATATCCAGAAAGTTGTCCCGCGTTACACCCACGCGCTTCATCCAACGCTCGGTGCCAGCTGCACCCCTGGTCGACAACGGTTTCCAGAAAAATGATGTAAAGGCAATACACTTGGCCGTCTGCGTCTTAGGGTTCGTGATGCCCGCTCTCGCATTGATGTAATTGGCCAAATGAAGCAGGAATCCATTGACAACCTCGTCATTGAGCCACTCCGACTTGCTGACCACCGTCCGGAAGTCCTTGCTCGTGAGAGCCGTGCCCTCGGGCGACTTGGCCACGCCCTTGCTTGGGTCCCCACGCACAGCAGCGTTGACGCGGGCGTGCCACGAGTCCGAAAGCTCGGCAATAACATCCCGCGCCGGTGGCCGCAAACCTGTGCTTTTGGCGAGCTCTTCCTCCTCTTTGCGCCGGCGCTCTTCTTCCTGGCGACGGATTTCGGCCTCCCTCTTGAGTCGCGCGACTTCTTGTGCAGCACGCTTGTGCTCTGCAATAAGGCGTAATTCTTCGGCCTTGGCAGCACTGATGCGTAGACGCGGCACAGCGCCGATCTCGTCCTCCTCATCCTCTGGAAATGCAACAGCCCAAGGAAGACGTTGCTGTGGGACCACTTCGACAGACGCGATATCGATCTCCTCGTCGGTCGCATCCTCGGTTGCCGCTGGTGAAGGCGGTAGGGGTATCAGAGCCGCAGCCGCCGCGGCCGCCTCAGCTTCGGCTTTGCGATCATTGCTAGCAAAGCGGCTGCGCTTGGGTCGTCGAGCCACCAGCGCGGCAGCATTTGCTTTTCGCTTGGCAGGGATCCTGTACTCTTTGGTAGCAGCGCGCGTATTCGATTGACTAGGCCGGTACCGCTCGTAAAGAAGATACTGCGATGGCGCTATTCGAAGTGAAGCCTTGCCATCCGCTGACCGGCGGGCGGCCTTGAGCGATGCTGCGGCCGCACTAACAACCCTCGTCCGTCGAATGGCGTCTGTCGTGTTCTGATTCTGTGCCCTTTCGCCGTACACGCGGCAGGCCGATGACAGCCGCTTCTTGTCGCTAACGCTCGTTCCCGGTTTCGCATTGCCATAAAACCATAGGTTCCTGAGCTCTTCAGCTGTCACAGGCTCTACTACCCTGTCCTCTTCGTCAAAGAGATAGCCAGGCGGTCGAACTTGCCTTTCGACAGCGACAAAGCTCAACACTGGCTGTTGGTGATGGAAGGCATCCAGGTCAACCAAGAGCTTCATTAAAGCTACCTGGGACATGTGCATTCCCGGGTGGCCCCATCGGTGCGTCTCGAGAGTGGCAAAGGCCAAGAAGTCGCCAATCGCGCATAGGCCACAGCGATTGTCCCAGAACTGCTGCGCTAATGCACGCAATGCTTCGTAGGGCACGACACCCTGAAGTTTCATACGTTCAAAGTTCTCGGGCGCATAGAAAACGGCAATCCAGTGCTCTGTAGCCTCAATAGCCTTGACAAGTTCGACGACGGCATCCTGCCATGCCTGCTCAGTGTTCCGGCCAGCACACTCAAACATAAAATTATGCACGACAGCTGACAGGCGTGTCTCGGCGTGGCTGTCGTCATCGTCGAAGCGGCGGACGATAGGGTGTGGATATGGCGTCCGGGTGACGTTTCCCGCCTTGAGGTCGTCCTTCCAAGCGTGCAGCAGCGACGCGATGGCGGCGAAGCCAGCAGATGTTATGTAGTCACGAGGATTGTCTCGCCATACGAGCTCGTAGTCATGGTTGAGTTGTGTCGAGATTGGGGCAGGCGAGTGCGAGGGCGATTTTATTCGGTCGACGACTATGGCCTTTTGCTGCGCTGAATTGGAGGTGCCTGGGCGCGCGTCGTCGTCGGTGGATGCTGTTTTTCATGGTGAGCACAAGATAGCCGTGATGGTACGCGCAGCGGTATAGTACCTACGTTGGTGAAGAAGCCGCTCGGATATGAAGGAAAAGCCATTACGTAGCAGCTCTCTCAGGGCCGCAGGCCGCATTGCGGCCATAATGGCGCGTAGCCAGCGCAGCAGTCTTGGTTCCACAATGACGCCGCCTTGAAGTGTGGCCTTTGGGTCGATGCATCAGCCGTGTGGCTCGAGGCGGCGGGTGTGGTCGTTGTCGTATCGTTTATTCGTCGCGATTGATGCGCCGTCGTATCGTTGCTTCGTCGCGATTGATATAGGCGCTTCGAAATGAAAGATGGGTATTTGAGTTCCGCGAAGAGGAGACGACAGCCCTAGGCTCGTTGCAGGAGGGGCGCCTACCACTACACCGTGGATGTTGCGGCTTCTTTGTTTTATCTTTTAGGCGCTGTTGGAGTCGGCAGTGTCGCATGTCGAATGCGATGAAGTGTGAGGAAGTGTTCCTGCTGTATGGTTGCTTTCGGCCCTGCGATTTTTAGCGGGGTGTTGATGAGTCAGCTTCTTGAATGCGCGGGTTTGCACGGACCGTAATTGGAGCGCAAACGGATGCGCGCCAGGCCGCTCAGAACTCAAAATACGGAGTGCTCCGTACGGAGTAGGCAGGTACGGAATAACTTCGTATTGTTTAGGTACTCAAATCAGGATCCTTCCCTTCCATTAGGGCTTTGTTAAGGTAGGTGTATCCTCTATGGTAAGATACTTCTTCTTTCCCACATCCTCCAAGTGTCATTCGTACCCGGATTACATTTTATCCAGGCTCTCGGGAATACAGTAAATTCAAAGTTGTGCATGTGCTCTGCCAAGCTTCTTTGTACAGAACGCGCCAAAGTAAGCGTTCAGCGCATCCATTGTCCCTCTGCCCTCTGCCAGCTGCGTGACGATGCCAACGTATCCATCGGGACGCACGACGACCACGCCACCCCGCGCCTGATCAAGGCCCATCTTCGCATGTGCAGCAGCCTGTGCATGGGGTACGCGGCGATCCCAGCGGTCGTCTGCGTAGATATGGTCGCGATACCTCGCGAGCGGCTTGGGCACATCGCGCGTAATTTCGATAGCCTGGCGTGGGCTAGCAAAGATAACACAGAAGGTATAAAATAAGCTGTGCGGGTTGTCTTTCTCGTAATGTGAGATGGTATCCGCATCAAGGCGCATGTACGCAGAGAAAAAGGAATCGCGCCTCTGTAAGCCGTGCGCTAGATCGCAGAGTGCAGATCTCGAGACGGCTGGCTGGCCGGCAAAGACGAATAGGCGGAAGGACCCGTTCATGGGCACTTCTTGCTCGAGATGTACGACATTGGCGTCGACCACGCGGGTCACATCGGCGTTGATAAGAGGGTAACCTGGCCGTAGTCGGCAGCCTTCGGGGTGCACCACATCAGATTGAGCGGGGTGTTGTAGCGACCATGTGATTATGCTTGGCCGGTACTTGACGCCGTAACCACTGGTGAACTCGCAGCTTTGCTTAAAGGTCTGCACAAAAGGGCTGTCGCCACCAACGTCGTTTCGAGCACCGTCAACAGTGGAAGCACTTGCGGCGGCGACCTGGCCGGCTGATGGTGGTTTTTCGGAGAAAAGCTTTGCATACTTATTGTCGAAGGCTAAAAGGGCCTCGGCAACGTCTTTACGCTCAAACTCGTAGGTATGTAACAAGCTGCGGTTGGCAAAGCCCTGCTCGACAAAATGAAGTTTCCAGGCGAGGTTCTGTGCGTCAAGAAAAGCCGTGTTCATGCCTTGCCCTGCCTTTGGCTGTGTGTGTTAAAATAGGAAATGCGAAAGAAGTTCAAAGATGAAGAGAGAAGACGACCTCCCCGAGACTCACACTATGAGTGTGACAAGCATCACCACCTAGGAAAACACGGTGGTCCAAAGTATAGCGCTCAGCAATGCCTTGGCCGATCGGATAGACGGAGTACCACTCGACACGTTCCCAGTCGATGGTGTAGGGCTGCAGGATTCGTTTGGCCGATGCTTGCACCTCTTCGGCTGAGGCTGTTATCCTCGGGCTCCAGTTCGGGTCGGTGGAGGATGCGATCTGGATGTAGAGGCGCACCATGTCGTTTTCACGAGGAATGACCATGATGGAGCCGGCGCGTGAGTGGACGGTGCATTTCATCTGTGTGGTCAGCATCAGTCCTTTCGATCTTCTTCTACTTCTCTTTTTCTCGGATGAACGTAGAATGGGTAAGCGATGCACCTTAATGTCTGGAAAATCCGTCTTGACGGTGCCATCCATGACTCCCCAAACATGGGCAATGGGGTCCTTGTGCCGCATCTGGATGCCCAACTGCTCGCGGACAAAAGATCGCGATCCCTCGCCCCCGAATAGGTACTTTGCTCGGACAGTCTCCTGGGCTGATCCATCGACATGTGCGAGTCGGATCTCAATAGGGTGGTCGGGATAGGCCGAGTCCGAAGTCACATCGGAGCGGAACCCCGTGATGGTCCATGGCCGCTGGACGGACACCCCATTCTTTTCGAGGTCGTTGATGAACATACGCTCGATATAGCCCTGGTGTATAAGCGTCGTAAAGGGGTACCGGGCGTCAATAAAGCCAGGGCAGCTGGCCCAAGTGCCCGTCCGCATGATGCCGTCGCCGTCCACTCGGGGATCCCAAAATGCCACTTCATACACGCGCGCAGGATTGTGGGCCATGAGATCCGACTTCAAGCGCATATTACGCAGGAGGTCGAGCGACCGCGGCTGGATACCATCGGCACGGCCAGTGGCAGTGGGCTGTGGCCGGTTATCGACGTGCCGGATCCTGTAGCCCCAGCGCGCAAGGAGCGTGGAAAGCGTCAGACCGGCTGGTCCGGCGCCGACAATGACTGGGATAGATGTTAGAAGAAGCACGTTCGGTAGAGGATCGACAAAGGCCAGCGACTGATCGTCTACAACGATAGCTCACCAATGTCGAATGTTGGCAGTTGTTGAGAAACCATGGCAGGCGAGTGAGTAATGGGTCCGACTTTATCGTGGTATGCTTATGTGGCGAGTAACAAAAGTCATGGCGTAGCTTGACTGGAAAGCGAGGGCAAAAACTGATAAGACTGTAAGAAATCTCGAGTAACCACACCCTAAGAATCTCTGAGGCTTGCTGTCGACGTTCACGAAGCTCTTGGTATAGACCACCAACATGGTTTTTTACGGGAACACGGACTCTGCTCGGGCAAGACGACCATCTTGTAATCGGCCCATCTCGAAACGCAAGCTTTCCGGAAGTCGCACCAGACGCGGCGAGATTGGCGGGGAGCATGCCATCATAAAGACACGGCAATGATGATCGGGAACTGAGCTGCTGTGCACGTGCGGGGGGCATGTGGCGGCCAAGAACCCCGTGATATGACCCGCTAAAGCTAGGCCATGGGGCCGATGGTTTCGGGAGATGTGCACGGCATCTTCACTTGTTGACTCTTCTTTTACTAGCTTAGATATTTTTAGTATTCGTACGGAGTATTTCGTACTCCGTAGGTATTTATTAGGCGGAGCCTCGACGGAGTAGTACCTGATAGGTACCTAGTAGTATGCCACATCGCCTCCTTCCTGGCCTCTCCATCAATATCAAAAACAAATGCGCCCTGCTATGCTAGTTTTGTCTAGAGGGAACCCCATCAAACTATGCTCCCTTCACAACGACTACCCAACGCCCTCTCACGTTTCCTATACTTGTGTCCGCTGCCATGACTCGTTGGCGTATTCGGTGCCCGTCTGCCGCGTCGCCTGTGCTTGTGTCGGATGCCCCAGCAAGTCGTACGACTCTGCCAGCATGCCGTCCGCCACACTCATCCACAAAGTGTTTCCACTCTTCTTCGCCTGTGTCGAGCCGGCTTTGGCGCTCTTGAGCGCCTGCTCTCCAACCACGTTGTCGAAAAGCCGGTACCGCATCGTGTTGAGGGCAATGTTAAGGCATTGCACATTGCTGCTGATCGTCGACCCGTTGAGTCCCTGCTGGATATGTGACTTGACTTCCAACATGGACAGTGGCGGATCCACCGTAATGGCCGCCATCACGATGCTGTAAGCTGTCTTTATCTCTGGGTTTGCGTGGGCCGAGCAGCACTGTTTGAGCTGCTCCACCAGCTCCTTGATTTTGCGTTCGTCTCGGAGCCGACGCAGCTGCAAGATCATCAGCCGGCTCAGCGCCGCCAGGAGCGCAACTTCTTGTCGTACGTGGCCCTCGTTTGCCGCCGACGATGCTGCGGCCGCCGCTGCCGCTGCCGATGACGCCGGTCCCGCCTGTGGCTGTGCTTTGTGCCCGCCGTCCTCTCTACTTGGTTGTATCTCCAGTCGGGGGTCTTCGAAGATGCCCAGTGCGTCATCAAGCTCACCTTGGCCCTGCTTTAACACACCTTTGAGATACAGTGCCAGAGCGTCCATAGGGCCGTCGCGAGCCTCCGCTACTGGCTCCTCCAGCTTCTCAACGCATTCCTTCACTTTGCCCCATTCACAACGGGTCGCAGCGTTGAGACCCATAAGCGCCAGGACGTACGCCGACGTACTCGCCCGCCACCGGCGCTCGTTGATCGCCTCATGGAGGAAGATAGGCGTCGGTGGAGTCGTGTTCGCACCTGTGCGGTCAAAATTAGAGTCAGACCAGGTAACGGATTGGCGGGATAGCTCTGTGCACTCACTCTGTGTAATCATTTTGAGTGCTTCCGTCCAGTACTCCATGCTCTTCCTGTCGCTAGCTTGCTGCTTCGGAGCGAGCGTCAAGCCACTATAAGCAAAACTATGTGAAAGTTAGCACCGGATGCTCCGGCCATGATTGTCTCCGTTTCGTCTCGTGTTACTGACCCTAAAATGAATGCTGCCACTTTACTGAAGCTGGCCAACACAAGGAAATCCGCAGCGTCGCCAGGCTGCAACACGTCACACGTGTCGGGACCGATCGTATGGCTGTTGGATGCATCCTTGCGCAGGGGCAGAAGCAACTCAGTGGAGTCGGCCGCCCACTGGGGTGACTCCTTGAGATCCTCCAGCCGCGCTTGCAGCGTGTTGAGTTTGTCCGTCAAAGCCTTCTCCTTACTGTATAAGCTGCAGGCAAGGTCAAGCAGCAGCCACAGCACATCCAACTGCGGAATGTGCACAGACTCATCCAGCTGGTACTTGGAGGCTGCTGCCATGCACGTCTGCACGCGCTCAATCACGTCCGGTTCCGCTGTGCGGAACAGCGTCAGCGCCTGCAGCAGAGATGCCAGCACGAAGGCGGCATGATCGCCGCGCTGCTCAGCCAGCGCAGTGATGCTATTGAGATTTTCGAGCGCGTGCGTCTCGGCAGGATTACCGCTCTCTAAATAGAAAAAAGCTTTGAGAAAGCGAAAGGCGTACATCCAATATGTGTGGCGTCGACTAGAATCGCGTCAACATAGCTGCGCACAAAGAATAAGGAACATAGAAAACATACTCGGAACAGTCTGCAATATGACTCTGAATGGAGATAAGAGCTGCCTTTGGCTTCCTCCGGAATAAAACCTTCATGAAAAGAAACTGGACGTAGAGTTTGAGATCGACCAGGCGGTGCTGAAGTTATAGTTGTTAGCAGAGCCCATCCAAATCAGGACCTGAATGGGGATGAAGCATACCTTTTCGCATGTTGCTATGGCGCTCTGGAGCGCTGTCTCGGCTTCCATCAAATTTTTCGTCTCACTACTCAAGATGGAAGCATAACGGATCTTGATCTTTACTTCAACGCGCGGGGGGAATTTGTGTGTCCGTATGGCGGTGTCCAAGCAGCCGAGGCCTGTGGCCACCAGCTTGTAGTAGTCACGCAAGTCAGTCTCATCGCGCGACTTGGCTAGTTCAGGAGCTGCTGCCTGTGCTCTGGCCAGACAGTCGTCGGCTATACACACGAGAATTGCTGCGGCGTCGGCAGGGTCTCGCTTGGACACAGTCGGCTTTGCCTTGGACCTTTCCTTTGCATACACAGCTCCCGGTTTCGTCGAGACATCGCCTGCAGATAGTTCTGACTCCATCAGTCCTCCTGATACCGCGGTGCCACTGACACCCTGTTTGTGAGGATCCTTTGCTACCGCAAAAGTACTCTTAGCAAGTGCCTTTTTTTGTGGTTTAAGTATGGAGCCAGTTGGTGACACGCGGGGACTCATTTTGACCGGAGGAGTCGGGGGCATAATGGAGGACGGTTCACATTGCTGAGTTGCCACGCTGAACTGTGTAGGTAATGCCAAAGGTGCTGGTGGCGGATCGGGCCGCTGGTTTTCGTGGGGAGGCGGAGGGGGGATGGAAGTAGACCGTTTTGCCTGCTGTTGTTTTTGTAGCTTTGGTACCTTTGGGGGCCTGGGCTGCTTTGGAAGTTGCTGCTGCTGCTGCTGGGGGGTATGTGGCGATAATTGTGATGGGTGCATCTGCTGTGGCACAGTGTGTTCCTGATGCTGCTGGAGTGGCTGCTGTTGTTGGTGTGGTGAGCGGGATAGCAGTTGTTGATACTGTTGCATTGAATGCGGCTGTATTGTTTGGGAAAGCGGCGAGAACTGAGTCGGAGGTGGCTGCGACGAGCGTTGAGGCTGCACTGGAAGCTGCTGATGTTGCAGCTGCAGCTGAAGCATCTGCATCTGTTGCTGTTGCTGTTGTTGTAGCAGTAATAGCTGTTGTTGTTGTTGTTGTTGTTGTTGTTGTTGTTGTTGTTGTTGTTGTTGTTGTTGCTGCTGTTGTTGTTGCTGTTGTTGTTGTTGTTGTTGTTGTTGTAGCTGCTGCTGCTGATGCTGCTGATGTTGCTGCTGTTGAAGTGACGGCTGCCGCTGCTTTGGTACTGGCTGCACATTCTGTGCTGTAGGCGCATTCATGTACATTGACGTGGGTGTCGGCGAAGTGATACCCTGATACTGCTGATATTGGGGCGATGGTTGCAGCTGCGGCTGTTGCTGCGGTCGAGGCGATTGTCGGGGAGGCAGTTGTGGTTGGTGTGCTTGATGTTGGGGTTGAGATTGGCGCTGTGCCTGATGCTGGAACGACTGCTGCTGCAGTCGTTGTGGTATGAACTGCACAGGACTCCCAAGATGACTTGTTGTTGGAGAAGGCACAGTTGCCATCGCCGGCACGGAAATTGGGCCGGACAGGTTCGGAGACGCCGGCAGTCCGTTGAGTTGTTGGTGAAATGTGTACATGCCATTGCTGCTCCCCATCGACGATGGTGTCCGCTGCATTGGGTATTGCATGTGCGTCTGTTGTGGTGAGGCCTGAAAGTGCTGGTGACCGTTCTGGGAGTGCTGACGATACTGAGGTTGCTGTTGCGGCTGTTGTGGTAGATGGTAGCTGATTGGGCTGTTCACGAGGTTCGGGCTGGTGTACTGGGACGGACTGGACATCGCCTGCTGATGAAACTGTAACGGCCGGCCTTGCTGGTACTGGCCAGCACCGGTGCCGCCGTTACCCAAGCCCATGGACTCTCCAATCGGTGCGCCGAGAGTCCCGCCAATCTGTCCGCCTATGGTTCCACCCATCGTACCGCCCATTGTGCTGCCCATAGTTCCAGCCATCAATCCAGCCACCGGGTTGCCCAGCTGGCCATTGCCCGCACCCGTTGCCATCTGCGGACCGCTTAAAGAGTAGCTCATAGGGACTGTGCCGGGGACCGTGTGCTGGCCGTTAAATGCCTGCTGCCCGGGGGGCAGAGAGCCACTCATGGCTGGTGCATATAGAGAGACTAGGCCGGCCGTGTCGGGGAGAGGGTAGCGATGGATGAGTGATGCTTTGCGCGTGGTCGCGATGCAGTTCGCGCTGTGCGCCCGATTGCCGGCCGAGATCGTGAAGACGTATGGCGAAACGTTGCGCGGGTTGCAACCAGACCAGTAGCACGGCGCACGAAGAAGCCACAGACAGAAATAGCAACGGCTGCTGCAGAAAGGTGTCGTCAACCTACATGTACCGAGTTCGTGGGCCTAAGGTCGTGCGTGGGGATTGTCGCGGGAGGACCAGAAACAGTGTTTGGGCGCGGAATGGAACTTAAGGTGGAGCAGACCGGGGCAAGCGCCAATCTGAAAGACCCTGCATGTGGCTAGGTGTGGCTTTGTTATTAGTAATACTGAGAACCACCTGCCAGACGAATCGGGACTTGGGAAGTAGACACTCCTGCCAATGGTCTCGGTGCACTGCTTGCAATGACAGTCACCCATTCGATGTGAGACATACAGTAGCAGTTCTCAAGCCGTTCTTCGAGACTTTTTGAGATCTGCCATCATCGAGCCTCAACCATTCTCAACTCATGAGCAACACAACCACGCCAGACCATGGCGAGCTCCCCAGAAACGGCATATAAACCAATTAAGAAGCGCGCCGTTGTATCGTCTTTCATTTTCAAACATCCTAAGAATGGTGAGGGCGGCGGACCAAAAGTCGCCCTCTTTCGGAGAAGCGGCAAAGTGAACACATACCAGTAGGCCACCCACCTTATGCCACCACGGCTAGACAGCGGCATTGCCCCATTCTTCTATTCTCCTCGAGGTCGACTATGGCTTATTCTCAATATTTTAGACATCACTGGGCGCCTATTTCAGGGGGCATTGACAAGACCGATGCTTCGCCCCTCGCTGCCGCGTGGCGCGAGCTGCACGAGGAGACCAGGCTGACGCCGTCCATGTTGGAGCTCGTGCGCCAAGGCAAGAGCTACACGTTTGCCGACCCTTCTGTTGGCCGCGAGTGGACCATCTACCCGTTTGCCTACCGGCTCAAAGTAAACGAGTCCGCCATCCAGACCGACTGGGAACACGAGGATTGGGCCTGGTTCGATCCAGTCGAGGTCGAGGACACGGAGGCTTTTGGTGGCGTACCGCATCTCGCCACGAGCCTGCAACGGGTCTGGTTTGAAATAGACTTTGGTTCTAGTCCGGGCAGTGCTGGTGACATCCTGGCACAAGGCCTCGACCAGCTCAAGAACGACCACCAGAGCGGAGCACGGCAGCTAGCCAGCGTAGCGCTGGGTATTTTGCGCGATACCACCCAGGTACTCGATGTTCAGACGAAAACTGGATCGCCCGTGTCTGTCGATACTTGGTGGTCGCAAGTGCGCTTCGCGGCCTGGCATATCTCGAAGAACGGCCGCGAGAGCATGGGTGCTGCCATCATGAGTGTGCTGCTAGACGTCTTGCGTTACATTCATAGCGAGATCAACGGCAAAAGTCCGGCGCAAATCCGTGACATCGCGGTCAACAATCTCGAAAAGCGCATCTCTAAGAGAGCTAGCTCATTCTCAGCGGGACCGGTCTCAGAGGCGCTCTTACGGTTCCTGGAGAAGGAGTTTCTGAGAACCGCGTCTGGAGCTGGGGCCAAGACAGATGGTTCGCAGACGGATCGCGCCTTGTCGATTTTGACTCTGTCGGAGAGCTCAACAATCACGTTGTTCCTGCAGCAGCTGGTGTCTCACTCAAATTTTACGTCAATCGACCTCCGCGTGCTGGAGTCGCGCCCGCTGTTCGAGGGCGTGTCCCTTGCCGCGTCTCTTGTTCGCTACGCTGACGAGATCAACGAGAACGGCGTGCCGTCGGCACCGACCGGCCGCAAAAATCTCCAGGTGACTGTCTACACCGACGCAAGTGCCGCGCAGGCGGCCGAGCACGTGGATGTTGTACTGTTAGGCGCCGACCGCATTGCATCCTCGGGTGCTGTCAGCAACAAGACAGGGTCACTTCCGGCGGTATTAGCTGCCAAGAGCAGAGCGACCGCAGACAGCCTGCAAAGAGCCAGGGTCGTCGTGCTCGCCGAGGTGGAGAAGATAGCCACGCCCGGCAGCCCGCACGAGCACGTCGTCGAAGACAACGACCCAACGCAGCTGACACGCGACTGGCACAGTGCCTTCAACAGCCAGCGTGTACGGGACGCAGCGGACGTCCTTGACCTTGCCGCGACAGTCGCCAACCAAAGCACCGACCGCGGACCGCGCGCCGTGAATATCGGTGTCAAGGTGCGGAATGTATTCTTCGAGTGGGTGCCGCCCGATCTAGTCGACGTATATGTGACTGAGCATGGCGTTTGGAACGGGGAAGACATCAGCCGGCACTCTGCAAGACTCGGTCATGAGGAGGAAAAGCTTTTTGGCGATCTTTAAGCATGTGTTAGCAGGAGGAGGACTGTCTGATCAATGGCTACTAAAAACTACCTGCCAGGTACCTAAACACAATGCTTAATGACCTACTGAGCTCCCTTTGTGTGCTCGGCTCAGTTGGGAACCAGTAGCAGGATAGGTCGCTAACTTAATGCACTGTAAATCCTAAACCGAGATCCTTATCAGTAAGGTACTCCGCCCAAGCATCAGTGGAAGTGGGGCAATTGATTTCTCGGGGCGAATGAGCGTGGTAGGATCCGGCAGGTGCTTCTGCGCGGTTTACTTTGCCCCCATCCTAAAGCTTTCTTCAACAGTCCTCCTCATCTTCCTCCAAGTCTCCCTCTCTCACGCCGCCCACCGCCGCCTCCCTAGCCACATGGCCGTCTCCTTTCAGCATCAGAACCGTGGTCCTTGTCCCCGCTCCCTTGCGGCCGGCGCCTTCAGCAGCGGCTACAGCACTGCACGCGCGCTTGTCCTCGGTCTATCGCGAGTCCTGTTCGCTTCGATATCGGCTGCAACTGTGTCGGCATCACCGCTGCCCTCGTTCAGTAGCAATCGTGGTCATGACAGCATATACGGCTTGCTGAGGCGCGATGGCGAAGATCCTCCAGAGACCGATGGCAGCATCGGCATCCTCTATCTCACGTCGGCAGTGCTCGTTCTGTTAGGCGGTGCTTTTGCTGGCTTAACAATTGCGTAAGTGAACCGCCAAGGCGTCGTGTCCCGTCTTTCCTGATATCTCAATGTTTACTGACATGCCCCGTGCACCTCTGCAGCTTGATGGGCCAGGACAGTATTTACCTACAGGTTCTTGCCGGCGACGATACCGATTCACAACAAAAGAATGCAAGACGCGTCCTTAAGCTTTTGCAGAAGGGCAAGCACTGGGTTCTGGTTACCTTGCTCCTTGCCAATGTTATTGTCAACGAGACCCTTCCCGTCGTTCTTGATCGGTGTCTCGGAGGTGGCGTGGCTGCTGTAATTGGTAGCACCTTGTTGATTGGTATGTACAACTGTTCGCAATATACTCCGCCTTAGAACGCAAGGGCTAACACTGCAGTACAGTCGTGTTTGGTGAGGTTCTGCCGCAGTCCGTGTGTGTTCGCTATGGTTTACAGATTGGCGGGTTCATGTCCAAGCCCGTTCTCTTCCTCATGTGGCTGCTGGCACCGATCGCTTGGCCCACTGCCAAAGTTCTCGACTATGCGCTTGGGGAAGACCACGGCACGGTCTACAAAAAAAGCGGCCTCAAGACGCTGGTGACCCTGCACAGGTCACTCGGCGAGGTATCAGAGCGCCTCACCCAGGACGAAGTGACCATCATAAGTGCCGTATTGGACCTTAAGGAAAAGCCAGTGTCCAGTGTCATGACACCCATGGACGACGTCTTTACCATGTCCGAAGATACCATCCTGGACGAGAAGATGATGGACATGATTTTGTCGGCCGGCTACTCCCGCATCCCCATCCACGAGCCTTCCAATCCAACGAACTTTGTCGGCATGCTGCTTGTAAAGATTCTCATCACGTACGACCCTGACGACAAGATGCGAGTCAGCGAATTTCCCCTTGCCACTCTGCCTGAAACACGCCCCGAAACCAGCTGCTTGGACATTGTCAACTTTTTCCAAGAGGGCAAGTCGCACATGGTCCTGGTATCACAGTACCCCGGCGAAGACCATGGGGCTCTGGGGGTGGTCACCCTAGAAGATGTCATTGAAGAGTTGATTGGAGAGTAAGTGTTTGCTTGGTTCTCAGAAGCCGAGTATGTTCGCAAAGCCGTGCCAACTAACGACACCAGGGAAATTATTGACGAATCGGACGTTTACATCGACGTGCATAAAGCCATCCGTCGGTTGCAGCCGGCCCCAAGAGCGAGGCCGACAAGGTATCCGTCCGTCACCGCAGACGTCGGGGCCGAAGCATCGACAGACAGCAGAAGAGCTACGGACGAAGAGCTGCAGGGCTCGCCTACCCTTCAACCTCAAGCAGTCTCGGCTTTGCGCCCTGAAGATCAGCCCGAGAGCCGTGCTCTGTCCACCAGCCCCAAGTCAACGACAGTCATGATGCGGCGCTACTCAACTGGCGCCAATGGTCTTCGGACGACTGTTCCTGTCCGTACTAATATTGACGACGTGCGGCAGCACCTGCGTCACCTTGGCCCGTCCAACCGCGCCAACAATCCCAAAAATACGAGATCAACTACAGTCAAGATCAAGCATAGTATTCTGCATGCTGGGCACATGCCTATTCCTGGACAAACCGCTGTAGAAGAAAGTCGGCAGTCTCGCAACGACTACGATACCGACAATGAGCTCGACCACGACATCAATGCCGGCGAATCCAGGGCGCTACTTGGAGCCAAGGCATCCAGCCCTGGCTCTGGTTCCTTATCTCAGATCCTGTCTCCGTCGAAGAACTATGGCACCCTGCAGATTTCTGAACGGGGGCTGAATGCACACCTACTGGCCGCCGTCGCAGATGACAGTACGCCAATAAACCTGGTGGAAGAAGCTGCTGCAGGGACGAATTTGTATAAGAGCGCGAGCTTCTCGAGCAAGGGCTCGAAAAATAGAGATTCTGCGCCAGTGCGCAACACCAATTGCAATACCGGCGGCGAAGCTGGTATCGGTAGGTCCAACACACACGCGTTGGAAAATACACATCGGTCAAGTGGGGAGAGCAGCCCGAGCATGAGCAATGCCCTCGCATTGGTACTGGAGACCAACAACGGAATGCATCGACGGTCGTTGGTGCGCTCTGGTAGCATTACGGAAAGCATTGTGGAGACGAGGGGCATTCGGAAGGTTATATTGGAAACAAATAGCTCAGGCGAGGACGATGAGGCTGCGTCCGGGACTCTACCTGGGAGTGCGACGCATCGCCGCAGTCCCCTGAGTGACTACTACGGCCCGACAGTGCACAGCTCGCATACGTCGGATACGGAGGACAAGGCACTGAAAAGAGACGTCGAAGCCAAGGTTTCTGCGACAGAGACGCAAGCACAGGACGATGATTGCGCCAACGATGTCAACGCCACCGCTGCAGGCACAAGCAACAACGGCGGCAAGAAGAAGAACCGGCGCAAGAAGCGTAAGAACGCCAAATAGCGTGGCTTCTGTGGAAGAGCATGTGGGAAATCGAGAGGCGCCGGTAGGCATTTGTGCCCCTGCGGTATTTTGGTCACGGTAATGTTGAAAGGCGTTTTTGGCACACAGCATTTAGTTTTCGGGTGCTATCATGGGATCTACCAAGTGACTTGATACACTTTGGAAAATCGGCATTGATACAGGAACGGTTGACGGAAGAAACTTGTCCCTCTGGAGTGTGGGGAAAGAGGGGACAAGGCTAATACAGGATCTAACACCTCGATGGCGATGGCTGCCCTCAATTTTCGTTCTCTAGCAATTCGGAAGGTGCACAAGGCCCAACGGTCGTAGTTGTCTCCGGTGTTGAGCTCTAACGCCACCGCTAGCAGCTGCCCAGCTGCCGTGCCGGCTCTGTTCTCACATGCCGTATCAGTGGGACTGCCAACGGCACCAATCGATCTGCCGCCCAGTGGAAAACTGCCACCAGTATTATTCTGTAGTCTGTACGGAGTACTTGGTAGTCTGCTTTCTCCGCCACCCCACATGTCTCTTCGGACGAGCAGTCTCATACATAAAATGAAGCAACTCGTTGTCTTCTCCGGTTGGCGTCCACAGCTTGTTTGGACACGCTGAGCAACGAACGGCCAAACCCGTCTCCGGCTTCTCCGACTGTTGCTATACGATCAACCAACATCTCTGGTATCTCACCAACGCATCGCCGACATGCCTCTACACCACTTGATGATCGGCACCTGGACGCCGCCAGGGGCCATCTTCACGGTGCAGTTTGACGACGAAGCGCTGGAACTGAAGCTAGTAAAGAGGACCGGGATCCCACATGACGAACCCATCTCGTGGATGGCGTTTGATGTAAGTGCGGCCAGGCCACCAGCACTCTGAAATAGCCAGCGCACGGAATCAGTCCTGACAAGGTCTCTGTCTAGCACACCAAAAAGAACCTCTACGGCTCGGCAATGAAGAAGTGGTCCAGCTTCGCCGTCAGGAGCCCGACAGACATCGTTCATGAGGTGTCGCACCCTTTAGGCGGAGACCGTAGGTGGTATATTCCAGTATGGTTCTTCCGATGAACAAACAACTAACACGATCCTGCAGCCGCAGCTAGCTCGGCATCCACCAACACAAGGGCCATCTTCTTGCTGCCGGCTAAGAAGCCGCCTTTTGCCGTGTACTGCAACCCTTTTTACAAGCATGCCGGTTACGGCAACGTATTCAGCGTCGGGCCGACCGGCGCACTCGCCGAAAACATCCAAAACTACGAGTACCAGCCCACGACGGGTATTCATGGCATGGTCTTTGACCCTACAGAGACATACCTCTACTCGGCCGACCTGACAGCGAACAAGCTGTGGGTTCACCGCAAGACGGTTGGACCGGCTGCGTCCACCACCGACGTCGACAACGGCCAGGTAGAGCTGGTGGGCAGTGTGGATGCGCCTGCGCCGGGCGACCACCCACGCTGGGTGGCCATGCACCCGTCCGGGCAGTATCTGTACGCGCTCATGGAGGCCGGGAACCGACTCTGCGAGTACGTCATCGACCCGCAAACACATATGCCCGTGTACACCCACCACGCCTTCCCACTAATCCCGCCGGGCATCGAGGCGCGAGACCGCGTCACCAGCAAGGGTCTCTACCGCAGCGACGTGTGCGCACTCAGCCGCAGCGGGCGCTACCTGTTTGCCACGGCGCGCGCTAACCGCTTCGACCTGACCGGCTACATTGCCGCGTTCCGCCTGCGCGACTGCGGTAGCATCGAGACGCAGCTCTGTCTCAACCCTACGCCGACGAGCGGCGGCCACTCGAACGCAGTGGCGCCCAGCGATTTTTCCGACGAGTGGCTCGCCCTGACCGACGACCAGGATGGCTGGGTGGAGGTGTACCGCTGGAAGGATGAGTTTCTAGCGCGAGTGGCACGCGTGCAGATTCCTGAGCCTGGGTTCGGCATGAACGCAATCTGGTATGACTGAAGTGACGATGAAATCCCCCAAAGGCGGTGAAGTTAAGGCCGGCAAAATTATACCTACAGAGTACGGAGTACTCCGTAGTGGGATGTGGGGGAGTGTGGGCGAGACGCCGACGTCCACCAGTCGCACCTATATACAGACGACGGAATGAGATCCTTCAGAGAGAGAAAAGGATGCCGTGGTGTAAAGGAGAGTAGCCGCAAACCTCTACATTAGCTCTGCCTCCTGTCAAAGCTCTTCTTAGCATTTATGGCCAGCCTCTTCTGATGTGGGCGCAATCTCAAAGGTCCTTCGGGAGGGAGTATTGGGATAGAAATAAGAACTGGCTATCCTTTCTCTGGAATCGGCCTTCCAACTGTATCTTTTCTTCCGGTGCCCAAGCGTCTGCCGTATCTTCATCCGTTGCAAGATCGGCGCTTCCATGATCATTATTAGCCCACAGCCTTGCAGATTTTAGCGCGGTGCCTCCGGAGCCAACTGCTCACCGCTGGCCCATAGCGCTAACGGTCGCCAATTAACAGTTCCACAGCAAAGTAGCCGCGGCCGCACATTCCCTCCTTTCTTTCCTTCCACCTTGGGATTCTTACTGCCATGAACTCGAATCTCCTCCTTGCTCCCTCCCACCCTTTCACCAATGTCACCACTACTCATCGGAGCGCGACTTGAGCTCTTCTAGCTCTACTTTGTATTGGCTTCGAAAGCCTAGGCCTCGCGTGTCCGCGCATCAACAGGCACGAAGTATCCGAAACGCGGTCGTTTCCAATCAACGGTCGCGTCGACACTGCCTCCTTGATCAAGGTCTCGCGGTCTGCCATGGATTGCGATGATATTACCGTGGGCGGCCTTGTCAGGAATACCAGCGGGCCACTTCCGCGGCGTGATAGCGCCTCGTCTCACACCACGGCGACATCCGCCAAGCTACCGTCGCCTGTGCTGAAGGCGCGGTCGTTGTCAGACAGCGGCATGAGCACGGCAAGCCGCGGGCGCCTGTCGCCGCCGCCGGTTCTGACGGCCTCCGGTCGACTCGTGTTTAAAGATGACAGGTCAACTGGCAGCTGGACAAACGAGGCAGCCGCGCCAACTACGCCGCGGAGACCGCCGCCAGCTTCCAAGAACCGGGGCTTTCCCTTTCAAATGCCTACGATGGCCAACGACCGAGACGTTCTCAAGGGCCAAGAAAGCACGGCCCAGTCACCATCGTTGCCATCAACCACATCCAACGGCGGGTCGAACCTTTTACACCAGCAGCTGCAAGTGCAGCAGCAACAGCAGTACATAAACCAGGTCCAACCGAGCTACTACTTGTCGCGGCCGGCATCACTCTCCCCAAAACCCGACCCATCCCAGATTTACGCATCCCCGACAAACATCCTGCCGCGCCGGTCCCGTGGCCTCGACTTCTCGCGAGCGGCCACGAGCCTGCACCACTCGACCTTAGCTGACCAGTCGTCGCCAGAATCGTCGCCGGTCACCAGCAGCGGCGGCATCCGTAGCGCCATCAGCATTCCCGGGCGGAGACAGCATGGCGACTTCAGTGGCGCTGCCGAATCTTCGTCCTCTCTGTGGTCCATAATGGGCCGCAGCGGCCAGGACAAAGCCTACCCGTCGAGTTCGCTGGGGAGCGTCAACATTGCGGCCTGCTCAGACTCGTCCTCGAACTCGGACAACGACGACTTTATGGACGAAGACCTCGAGGAGCCCTTTATCACAACGCCGCAGGTCGGCAAGACGATAAACAGCTGCAACAGCAATACCCAAGGCCTAGGCGACGGGGCGGCGCTCCAGACCACCATGCCGTGGATGCAACCAGGCTCGTCGGCTGCGAGTAGCCTAGTTTCCTTTACACACCGGCAGCGGTCACGGAAGCAAACCAAGCGCAATGTGCGCGGTCCGCTCAGCCTAGGCTTCGGCTCCCTCGCAACCTCGTCGGCGTCGGTGGCTTCCGGTGGTGGTGCAAGCAATACTCTCTCCAAGTCGCCACCGACGAGCTTCCTGCTTGGGCGAGAGCCTTACCAGCAGCCGCACGCGCGACGGGAGAGCATCAGCTGGGCGGCCAACCAGCTCCACATCTCGGGCAGCGAAAGCGACGACAATCTCAAGGCACAGGCGGACAGCAGCGATGCCCTATTGGCACAACGAGGAGTGATTCGGCGTGCTGTGACTCGACGTGGCAGTCTACTGGTATGTGATTCTACGAGGCACTATTTCCAGATCAAAAAGAAGAAAGAGAAAGCGAAAAAACTGACACCCCATCACAGCCGAAAACGAAGGGATTTGCTCGTATTCGCGCTGCCCTGGCCGAAGAGAGCGCCCCAGTAGAAGCAGAGTTTCGTCGCGAGGCAGAGGTGGTCCGCCAAGTTCTCGAAAGTGACGCGGAACCTCTAGAGCAGCGCCTGCCTCCGCTTCCGCCATTACACTCGCCGGCGACAAACACCACTGTGAACTCTAGCCCCAGCCTTATTGACAACATGGACGACCTTGCAGACGACATCATGGCTATGGATTCCTCGACGGGACTGGGTCTGTCGTCTGGCTTTGGTGGCAAGCAGCAGAGCGACAAGGCTGCGCTGAGCAACCGACCGGCCTGGCCACGCGCCAGCCAGCCGTTATCTGGCAGTCTCATCGCCAACCTGATCAGGGAAACAACGCCGCCGCCGGCGCCACAGTTCCGAAGCTACTCTACTTCGAGCGTGGCTGACGACACGTCCATGGACTCTCCCGTGGCGAGCGGAAGTACCGGTGTCGGTGCTGGTGGTGGGAACGGCGGTAGCGGAGGAGGTGGTAGCCTCTACATGTTTCCTCCAGGAGGCCCATTCTCGATGACAACAGCAAGCTCGTCCGGCGGCGACTGGCCGCAGCAAAGCCCGCACACGTCATCGTCTGGCGACCGCGTCGTCGGTGGCGGTGCCGGCTTGTCACAGCAACAACCAGTGCTGCCAAGCGCCGCGGAAATCACGCGGCGCATCAACAGCAAGCGACGCCGCGACGACGACCTGGACCCGGTCAGCTTCAAGCGTCGCGCCGTGAGTCCTGGCATGAGCGTGCATAATAGCCCCATCATGCAGAGCCCACTGCAGCGCGACGTGCTGCCTTGGGGCGGGCCGACCGCTTCTCGACCCGACAGCCGGGGCAGGCCAGGCGGTGTCGGGATCGGCAATATCGGGCTGTTTGAGACCAGCGGACACAACGGCGGCGGTGGTAACAGCAACGGCAGCAACAACGGTGGGAACAACAGCAGCTTCGGCAGCAGCAGCACGGGGCGGCCTGGCCTCAACAAGGGCCGCGTTGGATACCAAACCATGGCGGATACGAACGACAGTATTACGCGACTTAGCATCGAATAACTTGAATCGCGGCACATGCATACATATACTTTCTTTTGCTTCTTGTGCCTTTCAGATATAATCAGGGGACGGGGAGGCAACGGCCAGTGAGTATGTTGGAATAACGATTTCTCGTTCTGTTTGGCCATCACGTCTGTCGAAATGGCCAAGATGGTGAGCTGTTTGGCCATCACATCTGCGAAATGGCCAGGTGGCGAGAAGTAGGAAGCAAGACCTCATTCATAACTGGCTCGAAACATATGGAAACTATCAACTCCGCTCTGCGATTATGTCTTCCAGTTGTGGTAACTTCTTCCACGCTCTAGGCACCTCGCGGACCACTTCTCCACGACGGTATGTCCTCCTCAGCCCCCGTCAGCCCTCAACAGAACCCTTTTAGCCCAATGTTATTCTCCGGCACCATCAGGGATCCTAGCTTCTCATCCAGTAGTCGAGTGAGTTCATCCACCTGTCGCCGTGCAATCGCCAGCGTTTCTGCAGCGGCCCAGTTCTTGCTGCTGCCGGCGGTCGTCGCCGTGCCCGTGGTCGTCGTCGACGCATTATCTGCATTTGGGTCTGGGTCTGCACCCGAACCAGCGCCTGCACCATAGTCTGCCTCTGCCTCCGGTCCCGTATCAGCTGTCGTGCCTGCCCCGACCTCTAGGCTGCCTCCTAGAGTTGAATCCTTGGGCGCGCCTGTAGATGCGCCCGCGGTGGCTGCGTCTGGTCGTGAGCGTCGAGCCGGCCGCAAAGGCAATGTCGTAGTACGTGTGGCCGGGGAAGGTGAGTGAGTCGAGGTAGCAGTTGTAGATGTGGCCTTTACGGCCAACGCATGTTGTCGCGATAAGGGCGGCGCCGTCGTGCCAGGAGCTGACGGACCACGCGATATTGCCTGTGCGGATTGCGGCAGTAAGGTTTGCGAAACGGCGGTCGGTTCCGCAGTGTGGAGTGATACACCGCTTGCCGAGATAACTGCTGGCATCAGGGCGTCCGGGCCGGCGGTCGTAGGGCGGGACTCTTTGCGGATCGGTGGAGTGGTCGAGCAAGCAAACAGCAGCCCACAGCGCAGCTGTCGCACGACAAAGACAGCGCCGCCATTGAAGGTCACGGCAATACTCACAGGCGCACTTCCGTCATGATATGATCCCTCCGCATCTTCGCCGTCCGCCAGCGGGTTGGCGCTTTCGGCCCCTCCATTCGATGGCTGTGGCGTGGGCGAGGACGTGGACGGGGTATCGGCCTGGCCAGGCTGAGAGGAAGCAGCCCGAGATGGCACCGGCGCTGTCTTGCCGAGTGCAACAGCAACCGATGGTGACGACGAAGAGTGTACAGTCCAAAGCAACGCGGCCACGGTGCTGTGAGTGCGCAACGTGCGCGCAGGCAGCGGCGAGTCGTAGGCGAGTAGCTTGCCGGACAGCGCTACCACGAGGGCAGATTGCAGAGTCTGCTCGGGCCGTTGCTGGTCAACAGTCTCCTGGAGGGTTTGAAGGCTGGAGTGTAGAAAAGAGGAAAGGCGCCGTGTAAGCAGGAAAGAGTGTGCAGGCGGGTAGGCCATGGTGACGAGGTGGACGCCGAAAAGGAGTCAAGAAAGGGGTGGTTGGCGCCTCGTCCTTTAGAGCGGCAGACGTGGCTGCTGCAGTTATTGCAGACGGCAGGGAAGAGGGCGTAGTCAACCAAAAGCTGAGAGAGGATGGTCAAGGGAATGCGGACTGAGACGACACTTCCTGGCGAGATGAACAAAGCTGTGTTGCGCAAGGCCAGCCCTGCCGATTCTAGCGCTGGGGCGTGGCTTGTTATCAGAAGCCGAGCTTGGGTCCACGCAGGCGCTAAAACCACAGCTCCGTGTGCCATGTGTACTGCACATGTACTCCCGTGCTCTTACTGCGGGACTCTAGATACTGCTCAGAAGCCGCTGAGAAATACCACGAAATCTACCCGTCTTACTCCGTACAGAGTGGTGCCACTATTCCTCCGTACAGAGTATTTCCACCCACATATCGTCGGTTTTGGCAGTGCATCCGAGGCCACAAAACCTATGAGTCAAGGCTTTTTCGTGCGCAATGTCTGTCCTCGAAGCTGGGCTGCGACGGGCAGTTGTCCAGGTGTCTAGAACATACTTCTCCAGCGGCCAATGCCTGCGCAAACAGAAACAACTCTCCCGGCGAGCTTCATCGATCTCGACATGTCAGAGTTATTTCAGTTCAAAGCCATTGTCTGTTTCTGGACTCAGCAAAGCCGTGGCGACACCACTTCGGGCATCACAGCTACTCGCTTCTCCCAGTCACAAAAACCGTCTAGCAGTTTCTCTGCGCCGCCTCTCGACGCCATCGGCCGCCAAGTCATCGCGGCCGCTCTCGACAGCGACAGCTGCTTCTCCGGAAGCAGTAGCTGAGAGCAGGCCATCGTCTTCCAAGACGAGCAGCTTCCCCGATACTTCATCGAAAGCCGCCGCATACTGGCTTATTGGCAGTGCTGTCAGCGTTTTCGGCATTGTGGTTTGGGGTGGTCTGACCCGCCTCACCGAGTCGGGGTGAGTTGTATGCGAGTGTCGGAAACAAGAGAACGAGCTTTCTAACAGTTGCGATAGCCTCAGCATCACCGAGTGGAAGCCCGTCACTGGTGCACTGCCCCCGCGCAACGAGGAGGACTGGGAGGCCGAGTTCACCAAGTATCGGGCCAGCCCCGAGTACGCGCGGCTCAACCCGCACATGGACCTCGAGGAGTTCAAAAAGATCTACTTCATGGAGTGGTCACACCGACTCTGGGGCCGTCTTATTGGAGTGTCGTTTGTCCTTCCAGCTGTCTACTTTGTGGCGCGGCGCCGCGTGACCAAGCTCGTCGCCTGGAACCTCGTCGGCATTGCAGGCCTCATCGGCTTCCAAGGCTTCATCGGCTGGTGGATGGTGGCCTCGGGGCTGCATGACGACCTGTTCTCGCCGCAGGCCCAACCGCCGCGTGTTTCGCAGTACCGCCTGACTGCCCACCTGGCAACGGCCTTTGTATGCTACTCGTGGATGCTCATGACCGGCTTGTCGATCCTGCGCGACCGCCGCGTGCGCGCCAACCCGGCGGCAGCGGCCAAGCTGGCGACCACGCTGGCACTGCCGGCACTGCGGCCGTTCCGCCTGGCTGTGACGGTACTCACGGCTCTTGTGTTCACCACAGCCATGTCCGGCGCCCTCGTCGCCGGCCTCGACGCCGGCCTTATCTACAACGAGTTCCCCATGATGGGCAACAGCATCACGCCGCCGCGTGCAGAGCTCTGGGACGCGCATTATAGCCGCAAGCCAGACCACAGCGACCTGTGGTGGCGCAATATGCTTGAGAACCCCTCTTTGGTGCAGCTGGACCACCGCATCCTGGCGATGACCACACTCTGCTCCATCCTAGCTCTCTTCGCCTTCTCGCGCAGTGGCCGCATAGCCACCGTCCTTCCCAAGAATGCGAAGCGCGGTACCGTCGGCGTCGTGCACCTTGTCTTAATGCAGGCGGCGCTCGGCATCAGCACGCTGATCTACATGGTGCCGACACACCTGGCAGCAACGCACCAGGCTGGCAGTCTGGCGCTGCTGACGGGTGTGCTGGTGTTGGGCCACCGCCTACGCATGCCCAAGTCGAGCCTGCGCATAATCGAGAAGTACCTGGCAAAGGCTCCCCAGCAGCAAACCCTCGGTCCCCGGGTGACGCTCAAGGTATAAACACAACTTTCGTGTGGCCCTGTGTAAACAATACGACATCTGCGTCTGTACATATACCAAATCTCTACCCAGTATTTCCATCTCCCAGTCAAATAATGATTCCATTCCCCATTTTCAAGGTACTTGAGTAAGGTAACAATATTCTATTACTTTTGCCTAAATACCAGCCAACCTTGGGTTGCAATTCGAACAAGTATCTACTTGTGGGCAATGCCTTCCTCTGGCATCGGAGGTACGTCCACGACCTCGGCCGCAAACTTCTCGGTCGTTGCCGTTTTGTCTTCCTTGAGCATTGGGAACGCAATGACCTCGCGGATAGCATAGCTGTTCGTCATGAACATGGCCAGGCGGTCAATGCCAAGACCCCAGCCACCCGTTGGCGGCAGGCCGTACTCTAGCGACCGCAAAAAGTTCTCGTCGACAAGCTGGGCCTCGTCGTCGCCCTGGGCCTTCTGCCGGGCCTGCTCCTCAAAGCGCATGCGCTGATCAAAGGGGTTGTTCAGCTAGACAGGCGTTAGCATATACCGAAACGTGTGCGAGAGCTTGAGCATCATGCATCATACCTCTGTGTACGCGTTTGCGATTTCCTTCTTGCAGACCTATTTGTTACACACTAGATTAGCATACGCACACATCCTACATGCGCCCCAGGAAATGAAACTGCACCGCGGTCATACAAATGCTTCGAATCGTTCACAGAGGCCCTTGCGGTCTCTGTGGTACTTGGCCAAAGGCGACATCTACAGACTTGTGTTAGCGTTGGGTCCAGAGCGATGGGCAAACCGAAAGCGACAAAAACTTACCATCTGGGGATGGTTCAGAATAAAGCCGGCTGCGGATAGGAGCATTAGTTTTAATCCTTCCAATGCGAGCCTCTCACGAGGACCTGATTAGCTGTTTCGTCTCACGTACGAGAAATGCACTGGGTCTCGAGATATTCGCCGACAAGTGTGTCGAGCATGCGCGCGTTTGTCAAAGGCTATATCGCCAGCAGTCAGCAGGCGTATTTGTAGGTCGAGGGTCAAAAAAGATGGAGGCTAGGTGCATACAGGTGTGCATTCGAGTTTATTTTCCTTGAGAAGGTCCTTGAGGAACTGGTTCGTCCCATCCGTGTGCAGCTCCTCGCCAGGCGGGAACTTCTTGCCAGTACTGTCATACGGTCAGCTCGCTGTTCTTGGGCGATAGGGAAGGCGGCGGGCGCGCGGGCGCGCCACAGGCGAGTTGAAGAGGTAAAACCTACATGCGCTCCAGCTCAGGAATCATGTCAATGCGCTTCCATGGCGCTTCCCAGTTCACCTCGTATGTCTCGCCGTGCTGCGTGGTGAAAGTGGTCTTGTAGGAGCCAGTCAGATGCTTCACCAAGCCAGACACGAGCTCTTCGGTGATGGCCATAACGTCATAGACGTCAAAATAGGCAGCGTAGAACTCGATGCTGGTAAACTCGGGGTTGTGCGTCAGGTCAACACCCTCGTTCCGGAAGTTCTTGCCCAGTTCAAAGACTTTGTTGAAGCCGCCGACAATAAGCATCTTGAGATACAGCTCGGGCGCAATGCGCATGTACAGATCGCGATTAAGCGAGTTGTGATGGGTCGTGAATGGGAGTGCCGTCGCACCACCGGCAACAGACGTAAGTGTCGGTGTCTCAACCTCGATGAATTCGCGCGTGTTAAAGAAGTCCCGGATGTACTTGACCATGCGGCTGCGCGTCCAAAGAACTTGGCGCGAGGAGTCATTGAACAGCAGGTCGAGATACCGGGAGCGGAAGCGTTGCTCATAGTCCTTAAACCCGTAGAACTCGGATGGCAGCATGTGTAGCGAAGGCGACAGCAGCACGACCTCGGTAGCCATGATCGAAAGCTCGCCGTCCGCGCCCTTCTCCAGACGGTTCTTAGGGGCAGTCCGGCCAGGATAGCCCACAATGCCAACTATATCACCACGCGCCAGGTTGGCATGCTGCTTGTCGAAAGGCACACCGTCTTCCTTGACGTTCTGCGACTGGCACATTACTTGCAGCCTCGTGCCGATGGTCTTGGTGTCGGCGCCGGTGCGGATGTCGTAAAAGATCAACTTGGTGCCCGACCGCCGAATATTGAAGACACGGCCAGCAATCCGCAGTTCGCGCGTCTTGTCAGTCTCGCCCGACTTGAGGTGACCAAAATCCCCAACGAAGGTGTACGTGTCGTAGTTGACATGGAACTTGTGCGGGTACGGATTCTGGTCGCCCGTCTTAAGCAGACCCTCGATCTGCCGGCACCGGATCTTGTAGTACTCGCGCGGATCGAGGTCCTTCTCGACGACGACAGGGACTGTTCCCGGGGTCTTCTTGGGTGCCGTGGCAGCCGTTTCAGTCGCCTTTTGCTGCTTCTTCTCGTCCCGCTGGCGCTGCTTCTGACGGCGCTTGAGCTCAGTCTTGGATACCTGTCGCGTGGGGAACGGTACGGTCAGCGTTATCTGTCTTTACAGGAACACATCATTTGTCCCGCCTCTGTCGGGAGGTCGTCGGCGCTATCTGCTTCCAGGGCACGTACGCGCTCTCCAGTCACCTCGTCGAGGTGCAAGTCCGCTGGTGCGGGGGTAGCAGCCTGGGCCTGGGATGCCGAGTCGGCCATTGTGGTCAATTGCTTTTCTGTGGAGCAAAAAAGCGAAGAAGACCCGTAATCTTGAGAACTATGTCGAATTCAATCACTCGCAAAGGCTTGTGTCCCGTTCGCACGTCTGTAAGCGTATTCGTACTGTATCGTGATAAAAAAAAGTATGACTCTTTCGGCGGGGCTCGTCCCGCGGCAAACGTACATGTACGCCTCTGGTGACAAATTTTTTCCCATCAAAGGAAAAGTGGGCCGTTTATTGGCCGTCGCTGATATCACTGGAATAGGTAGGAGGTTCATCAGTTCCTTCCTCGTGCCATCGTCATGCCCGTGGACGCAATATTTCAATTGTATTTGACTGTTCAAATTCGGTCGGAACTTCGTAGACAATATTCAACTGTTAACACAAATTGCCGGTCATGAAGACACTTGACAAGACAAAGAAGAGAACATGAGAAAGCAAGGCACAGACACGTTCAACGGACAAGCAACTTGTCTCGGTCATCCATCACCCAAGATCCATTCCCCCACCTCATAGTAAAAGAGAGCTCAAAGCTCCGCCTTCAGTCCACATACATGTCATCGCTGCCCCCGCCTGGAGTCGCAGAACTCGTACCCAAGCGACGATTGGGCATCGGCCGGCTCGCACTGGCAGATTCGCTTGAGCCACTCGTTGTCGTGCGAGGACTTTTCTTGGCCGATGCTCTTGTTCGGGGAACATGACGTTGCACCGCCGCTTTCTTGGGCCTAGGTGCTTGGCGTCCCAAGGTTTCCTGTTGGGTTGCTTTGGATATAGGCGTGTGCATGTGTGCAAATGCGTCCCCATCTTCCATTTCCGCATCCGCATCGTCGTCGGTCACTTCCTCGTTCTCGTCACTGCCGTGTCCGCTGCTCTTGTCAGAATCGTCGGCCTCCGACACAGCGGGAATACTTGACCGGCGTTGGGCTGGGGCAACCTGTCGATCAATTGGCACAATAGTCCGGGTGTTGTTCGTGTCACTTGGCCCGTTGCTGGTAAACCTTTCACGCCGCTGCGTTGGAACGGGTGGTAGTGGCTGCTGCGAGGCTCTTCCCGTTTCAACCCTCGGGGCGTGCGTGGCCTCCGTGGTTGCGCGTCTGGGTTGTGCGGGCTTTCTTGTGCTCGTGCGTGGCAGTCTAAGTGAGCCCAGCGAAGAGGGTGTCGGTGTGGCTCTCGGAGTAGCAGAAGAGGGTGTCGGTGTGGCCCTCGGAGTAGCAGACAATTCGACGAGATTCTCCGCCGGCGGCCTTTGCGAAGCCGTCGGCGCATTGAGTGGCCTCTGAGTAGCCGCACCGCTATTCAAAGATCGAGCAGACAAAATCACGTCTTTCCAGCGGCGGATGGCCATTGTAACCATCGTGTTCAGGTCAGAGTGTCTGTCGTTTATATTGATACCAACTCCTTTCAAGCCTCGCGAGACGGCTGCGTCTTCTATCTCGAAGAGTATCTGCTCGCTCATGGGTATATGCGCCGGCGGGACAAGCCTAAACTCGCGGGGAAGCTGGAGGCGGTTGAGCTGCTCGATTTGGTTTTTGAGGCTTATGTTCTGCTGCTTTAAGCTGGTCTGCGTCTCCTTCAGCTTGTCAATTTCGGTCTGCTTGGAGGAGATGCCGCGCGCCAATTCGAGGACCCAGAGTTCGGTCTGCCGTTCCAGAGGAAGCTCCTTCCAGGCAAGAAACGCAACCTTCAGATGTTTGCCGACTTCCTCTTCCAGGGTGGCTGCTGCCTTTTTCGCCCGCTCAACAGCCTGTGCCCTGTCCACTTGCTGATGCTGTGGTGCTGGAGGGTACTCGAGCTCCTCGTAAAGCGCTGTGGTCGCCACAGCACAGTGGACGCGCCACTTTCGAAACTCTTCCTTGAAGAAGCTGCCTAGGGCTTCAAGTTGGCTCTCCCCGGGTGGCGCTGTTGACCAGGATGAAGAAGTTGGAAGCTGTGTTGATGCGAACAAAGTCGGTTGAGCTGGAAGGCACTGCAGAACAAGTGCCGGGAAGTTCATCGTCAGAGGGTCGTAGTCAAAAGGCATAGACCCTAGCTCGATTTGTTGTCTTTGCATGGTCAGTAGGGATATCCTTGAAGGAAGGGAGAGGGTAGGAGGCAGGAGGCGGACTCACTTCGCGGCTCGCCATGCATTTGTAAGCTCCCTCAATGCCAACTCTGCTGCTCTGCCATTGTCCAGAGCATCTTGCAACTTCTGTTTCGGGTCCATGGGGGCTCTGATGGCCTGCCTGCTGGCGGCCCTTGAGGCTGTTGGATGGTGCTGGGGGTTAAGACCGTTCGCGTCCAAATCGACAACGGGTGCGGCGCGTTCTCCCTCGGCAGCACCATTACCATGGCTGCTTCCATGTGACGTGGCCAACACCTCATTCATCACACCCGTCGCCTCCCAACGGACCCTGCCAAGAGGGAACATGGAAGCTATCTCAGCAGCCGACCTACCCGAGGTGGCGCTCGCAGCCTCCCTAGCGAGTGGCGATGGTGCATTGGAGAGTTCGCTGTCTGAGGCCTCACTTCTCTGTGGCAAAGAAGCGGGTGTCCCCGAAGGTGTGGAAGTCTGGCGCCGCTTCCCCGGGCCTTTCGGTTGCCGTCGTGTGATCCCACCTCTGAGCCGCTGGATCTCGTCGACATTGTGAACGCCATCTGATTTTTTTGGGTTGCGTTCTCTGATATACAGGTCGAGGTGGCGGCCAAGAGAAGATGATGTGAACGCCTGGCCACAGTAGGGGCAATTTTTGTCTTTTGGGGCCTTGAGTGTGCTCTCGTCAGGCGTGTCTCTCGGAGTTGCTTCTGCCATGAATGGCTTCGCCGGTCAGCCGGCCACCCACCGCCGGCTACCAGCAACAGATGCGAGCTTCTCAGCTCGTGAAGCAATGACTGCTCGGGCAGCTCAATGCTGCATCAAAGGTCATGCAGTCTCGTCAGGGTATGTTGCAGGTGGAGCTGGGAAGAGAATATCAAAAGAGAGCTGTCGTGATTCTTCGCAGTCGTGGAAACGTGGGTAGACAAAAAAGGCCAAGCGTGGAAACAAAGCCGCTGCCAAACAATAAGAATGATGCACTTATAGTTCTGTGTCCCCGTCAGTCGATGTTCTTTGTTGCTGTCCTCCTTTTCTTTCGTGAATCCGGCGGAGTCTCGGCGCGGTGCTGTCCCCGAGCTATCGTGGTCAGCTAGGATCTGGGGGGTGAGGCCATTTTATAGGTCGTACAATACTCCGTTCATGTACTAGATTTAGTGATGGACTAAAAATCCCAGGGGTTGCACGTGTACTCCGTAATTATGAGCAACTCGCAAGGGGGTCCAGCAGAACGTACATGTACATGTACATGTACGGAGTAGAGCTAAAATGTCACTAGCCGTTCTGTTAGAATCTCTGTGCCTCGATCGTCCTAGCAAAGTCGTTAGCCAAGTCGCCATCACAGCAAGCACAGCTCTGCTTTCGCGAATTGAATTCACCGCAAGCAGCGGCAACACTAACTGTCCATAGCATCACCCCCAAGACAAGGAGACCTGGGCATGAGGCGTCGTCAGGGCCGGCGAACTATTGGCAAAGCTTGAGTACCTAGGTATCTTACATGTACGGAGTACTTTAAGAGATGCTCCCATTACGGCTCAAAAATTTCCCATTCCACAGTTTGTACGGTGCACATGTGGAGTATTCCAAAAGAGCTGGTTTTCTGTCCAGCCACGCAGGAATAGAGTAGCCATGTACATGTACATGAACATACTCCGTACCTACCAGGTAGGTATGTACCTATTAACGCTAGCGGCGCTCCCTACGCCCTGTGGTGGCAGGTGGTTAGTGGGAATACCCTGGCGAAGATATGCTTACCTACTCCGGACGGCTGCAAGACCCACATAGCAACACAGACAGTGGAAGGGATGTGCTGGATGCGAACGGGGAAGACGGGTGAGCGAAGCTATTTTGGGAGGTTGTCTTGAGGAGATTGGGAGATTGCGTTACATTTTCTGGCTGCAACAAAGATATCTTACTCCGTACGTATGTACCTACATGTACATGTATTATTGCTTTCCCCTGGTGTTGCTGGCCGAAAATCACACTGGTTACGGGGCCAGTAACGTTGAGGCCACCGCGAGACACCAGGTATCAGCGAGACGTGCCGTCCTTGGCAAGAAGTAGTGACGGCGCCTGCTCTGCACTCGAGCGAGCCGAACTTGTTTGTCGTCGAAGCCTCTCTGTGTGGTGGCGGACGACTGCAACTCAAGGTCCTCTGTGCATGTATTTCGTAAAGTAAAGCCATTTAGAGCACGATACGACCTTGGGCTGCCTGTTCTAGCAGTAATGCCCTCTCGTCCAGAAGTAATTTGTTGCTATTGCTACAGTACATGTATAGGCTGGTAGTCTGACAGATTACTTGGCCGCAACCTGGGATCGCCGAGTGGGATCCCGACGAGAGCCAAACCAAGCTCACACGTAATGTACAGCCGGCCACCAAAGGCCCTTATTTCCCCTCCGGCTTGTGAGGTCGTTTGCGTTGATGACGGCTCTGTCCAGGAAATCGATGTTGTTGAGCCATGATATCGTGTTTCCCTTTTTGGATGCCCCTTCTACCTGCAGCTGTCTCCCTGGCGTTAATCTTACCTGTCCAGCGGCATGTCCGCGACTAGGAGAAA